>VWYK01033425.1:0-16754 GCA_013399775.1 Semnornis frantzii | reverse complement strand
GGAACTCCCAAACCTTCACAGGTCACTACTGGGTCCAGCCCTATTCTGTATCAGTGATCTGGATGAAGGGATAGAGTGTACTCTCAGCCAGTTTGCCAATGATACCAAACTGGGAGGACTGGCTGACATGCCAGAAGACCGTGCGGCCATCCAGTATGTCCTGGACAGAATTCTAATGAGATTCACTAAGGGTAAGCATGAAGTCCTGCATCTGGGAAAGAACACCCCCATTTATCGGTACATGTGGGGTTGATCTGTTGGAGAGCAGCTCTGAGGAAAAGGACCTGGGAGTTGTGGTGTACAACAGGATGACCATGAGTCAGCAAGGTGCCCTTACGACCAAGAAGGTATCGAGTGTGGCAGGCAGGTGAAGGGAGGTGACTTTCTATGGGTGAGCCTGCCTTGGCGGGGATGCTGGACTCCATCATCTCCAGACGTCCCTTCCAATCCCTACCACTCCTTGATACTGTCGAGCCCGAGCTGAGGTTGATGTAAAACTTTAGGTGGCCTGTTCTGTGTGGCCCGCAGATGGCGGTAGTGGTCTTTAGCGATTTGTTACCTTTTTTTCTCCATACCCTGGATTTGCAAATCGAGTTGGTGTGGGGTAAGGAACCTGCAGCTACTGGATTCTGGTTTCCTGTTTAGCTATTTTTTGCTTCCCATGTAACAGTGTGAATTAAGTGATGCGAGAGACCCTTTTGTTGCCTCACACAGTATATAATGTTTTGATTTAAAGCTGTGAAAGAGCTGTGTGGGGAGGTAGAAGTACTTTAACGTTTGAGAGTGGAAGCTGTTTATTATTCTTAAGGAAAAAAAGTCCACATTGCTTAGAAGTGGAAGCAATTTGTAGCAGAGAGCTGGAATGTAGGGTCAGGGCCTAGAATCAAAGGTTCTACTGGAGCTACCTAAGGGGAAATCCATCAGCAGAACAAAGGACTCTTTTTAGGACCTCCATAATGCTTGTGGTGCACTGTGATGACTTCAGCTTTTTGAGTTTGCTTTCTGAAGGTAGGTAGTCTCTGAAGTGTAGTCAAGGTGACCTCTTTTGGGTTGTTCTCTTAATTTTCTTTTTCCCTTTTATTAGTCTGTCTGAAACGTAACGCTCCCCTCTGGTGTTATGCTTTTCATATTTCAAGTAGAAGAGGAACCTGACTTTACTCAGTAAATAGTGACCTCGACCAGAAAAGGAGTGCTATCAGGGAACCATAAGATGTAAAGCTTTTTGAAAGGATCAGATGGTATAATGCATTTCTGATGTTTGATTAGATACTTCCTTAGGCACGGTTTCTCTTGACATAGCTAGGCTTGTCATGACATGATCTGGAGTGAAATTTCAGGCTTCAGTGCTGAGGAGAAGAAAAGGATTATGGAACCAGCATAACTTTCGTTTTACTTTCCATATGGAAGAAGGAAGAAAGTTTCCTTTGAAGGAGATATGAAGGGTATGTAGCCAAAAGTATCAAAGCCCTCAGCTCTTATTGCTTGATTTGTGCTGGAGATACTGAATAACTGTTTGATTTGCCCTGGCCAAAGTACTCTCTCAGTGCAGTTTCTTTTAGGAAGATGCTACTCTCAAAGGTTTTTTTGGTTTGTTTTGTTTTTCCCTTAAAAGAATTTTGAATAGAACTTAAGAAATGCTGATGTTGAGTAGGTTCTTTTTGTAGTTACTTCCACCCAATTCCTTGTAAAATAAGCTGTATTTGTTAGGGACAGAGCTGTAGGGATCAGAGTTAGATATCAGGCACCTGGAGAGGGGCACTGAAATGAAATGAGGAAAGGGAGGCCCCCAAAATGACATTGGTAGAAGAGTAGTTCTTGCATGAGACTGGAACAGAGAGGGCCCCTGAAAAGAAATTAGAAAAAGAAGGAACTCCAAAATGAAATCATTCTCTAAAAGACTGCAAGATTTCTCAAGAGTTTATTCTAATCTCAGATTGACTTCTGATTTTACAAGCATTGACATTTTCTTACCCTCTGTACTTACTGCAAGGTCTGCTCCTGTGGTCTTAGTGTCTTCTAAAATAATGTGTGAACTCCTGTAGAGTAAGACTTTCTGTAGCATACCACTCTTCTCTTTCTTGGAGAGAGCAAGGATAGTGGACGAGTAGTGTTTTTACTATGGCGGAGTAAAGACAGTGAAGTATACTGTGAATAGCTGTAGTACTATGGAGTATTGAAGGTAATTTCAACTGGTGTTTCAGTGGTAGTAACACTCTACCATCCTAACCAAGTGTGAAACACAATTTAACAAATGTGAACTATTTCTACCTTGTGATCTGCCACCAATGGTAGCATTCGGAGGCTATTGATAGAGGCTCTAGAAATAACTTGAATTTTCCATTTGCAGCACTTAGCATAAGGCTAGTAAGGCTGTCAAACCAGCACTTGGAGATGTATTAAGCTGGCATTTGATTCTGGATTGTTTTTTTGTTTTTTAAGCGTGTAGGTTTTTAATTAGTAACTTGGAATCATTTACTGGTTTGTATCTTTTCAGATGCATTGCTCAACTGCCTCATGTTATCCCTTAAGAAGACAACATCCTAGCAGAATAGAAAGTTTATATACTGAGAGCTCTGGAACACATTGAAATGCCTTCTGAATCATCTGTTCCCATGGAAACTGTTTCAAAGTATCAAGGGAGTCATGACTTTGTGAATTTGGGGCATCTCTCTGTGCAATGAAGTTGCACATCAAGTCCACAAAAGAATTCATCCCCAATTTGCTTTGCTAATACTCATCTCCTCCTCAGATGCAGGACTTCAGGGCAGGACAGTAAGGCTCGACAGGGCTCTGGGCAACCTGATCTAGTTGAGGATGCCCCTGCTTACTGCAGAGGAGATTGGACTAGATGACCTTCAGAGGTCACTTACAACCCAGACCATTTTATGACACTGCACATATCCTTTCACCTTTGCCTAACTTTCCAGGCTGTCCAGATCTTGTTGGATGGCAGCACAGCCTGCTAGTGTCAACCATCTCCCCCAGTTTCATATCATCATATATTATGCTGTTAATTATGATTTCAGTACCTCCAACTTATCATGTATTGGTAGCACACTGGAAAGCACTTGTTGATGATACACTTTCAGCCAGATGCTGGGAAATACTGCAAACAAGTGGCAAGCTCTTTCCCGAAGTCATGACTCCCTTGATACTTTGAAACAGTTTCCATGGGAACAGATGATTCAGAAGGCATTTCAACCTGTTCCAGAGCTCTCAGTATGTAAACTTTCTATTCTGCTAGGACGCTGCCTTCTTAAGGGCTAACATGAGGCAGTTGAGTAATGCATCTGAAAAGATACATTGCACAGATAGATGCTCAAAATTCCCCTCCTTCTATTCCCTCCCCCCTTGTTTTTGCTTGGGCATTGCCTTGTTTTTCCTGTTCTGAGACTTCATCCAGTTCTCCTTTTGTTGCAGCTAACTCTGTTCTCCTTAGTAAATTCTTTACCTTTTGCTAGGGCTTCTTAATATAGCATATGTCTGACTTCCTCTTCACCCATCCTTTCAAGACACTGGCAGTTGTGGGCCAGGAGGATGGTCATAGTGAAGAGAAGGTGTTTTTGTGGATTTGTTTTATTTCATTTGTTTCAGCTCTTTGAACTAGAACACGCTTGCTGTTACATGCTGTGGTTGTTAGCAGTGGCATATACTGCCAACCAGATACCTGGAGTGCTGCCCTTGATGGTTTGTTTTACTTTTTCTCTAAAATCTGAGACCTAAAATTTACATTAAATCAGGAACTGGTTACATGTAGAACAAGCAAATGGTTGCTGTTGGAGCAGATGATGATTGTAGCTCCCTTCCAACTGAAGTTAATCTATTTAACTCGATGGCATGTCCTTGTCTTGCAAACATTGCCACAAGTAGTGTCATCATCTGCTTAATGTTTGATATTTTTATTTGTTTTACTATTTTTTTATTTTTTAAAGTTGTGTGGCCTGCTCCTAACATGGAGATGCTGCTCTCTTTCTGGCTGCGTTTTAACTCTCCCCTTTATGTCTCAAAGAGGATGTACCTGTGTCTCATTGAAAGTTATTTGGCATTTTTCTATGTTTGCTCAACTGGCTGCAGAGTGCTCTGGTTTGCCTGTGGCTGTGTGTTTTGTGGAGCAGATTGAGTGGCTGGAGTGTCCAGCTGAGCAGGTGATGAGCTTTCAGCTGCAGTGCATCCTTAGGTTGGCAAAGGCTGATTGTGTAACCACACCTGTAGAAAGCAACTTTTGCACAGGATTTAATTTTAAAGATGTTTAATTTTAAACTGGCATGGCGATCAAGAGAAACGGTCCTGCACTCTTCCACTGGCTGCTGTTCCCATTGTCGTGTTGACTCTCCCTTCCTAGCACAGGTCTGTGATCAATTTCCCTCTGGCTGCGCAGTGCAAACTGAAATGGGGGGCTAGTAACTGTACTAGCAGTTGGTTGCAGGAAGCTCCTTCCTCTCCTCTCCAAGTTTATATTGTATTAGCATTCATTGAAGTTCTTAAAGAGGGGTGCTCTTGATAAGATTGCTTACATGCCTTCAGTTCATTTTTGTACTCTGTTCTTGTGCTTATTCAGGATCTCATGGTGTCCATTGCATTGTGTCACCACAAGCACTTCTTTACCCTTGCAGCAAAATGATCTGGCTTGCTAAAGAGCTTAGCAAAAAATGCTGGTTTAGGTGGCTCACTGTGCAGGACAGACATCCTCGTGCTAGTATTGTGCAGGTAGAATGAAGGTGGATAGCTGAAGAAAGAATATGGATACCTTAAATCTGTGTGGCCACTGATGGGAAGGGGGATGATATCTTACAAAGTTACACCATTATAGATGGATGAGGAAGATGGTCTACCTTTGTCCTCTTGTGCTCTTCCCTCTCTCACAATCTGTTCCCTCTGCCACCTCCTTGACACAAAACAAAAATCCCTCAAACACCTTACAACCCATAACTCCTGGGCCGTTTTTCAGTTGGATCAAATCTTTGATTTATTTCAACACAAACATCTCTGAAGGTACTGTATGGCATAGGGTATAGTGACAGGGTACTTGTTTACAGTACAGGTCATGTGTCTTAATCAGGAGGTTATCACTGATTTAAGTGTTGGCTGTAACAGGATTCATATGAAGACTAGATAAGCTTGTAGCAGTGTCTTGCTCTGATTGTGATCTTTCCTATTGGTCTCTTTCCTTGTACACAGCTAGATGACATCTTTGAGGTCCAGAAGGGTAATTTCTGAGAATGACAGCACCTTGGAGCAGATGCTGCTTATTGAACAAATTGGTTTGCCCTATAGGTTGTACCTGGTCTTCTGGATGCCCCTTGAAAAAGAGGATTGAGAGTTGTAGGCTGTGTAGTTGTTGGTGATAGAAATCTCTTCCTGCTCCTTATTTACCCTAAGGTCTCATAGGAGTACACAAGAAGTGAACTGTTCTTGTATGAAACTTCAGGAAATACAAAGTTTGTTGTGCATAGGTAGCATGATTGCTCTGAATGTCTGCATTTCCCAGGACCAGTGAGTACTATGTGTTCATGGGAGGTCCTACTGTGAAATCAGAGGGCCTGTTCGGTCAGAATTCCTGAGGATCACAAATCTATGCAGTTGAGAGAACAATGTGCCTAGCATGATGTGCAGGATATTAGACTGTGAAAACTCCTATGAGAACAGGTAGAGCATCCTGCTCTAAAACACTGAAAAAGAAACTAAATGGACCTGAATATGTCCCTTTTAAGAATCAAATATATCTTTGATGAGGAGAGTTTACATGTAATGGAAGTCTTATTACTTGCATTCTCTGCCTAGCTGCTGTTGTTGATCAGTCTGTGTAATAGGTTATATTTAGCAAACGGGTCACCTCATCAAGATGTGCTGTGAATCTTTATCTCTCTCTCTTTACAGGTTTGCAACAGTGAGGTATGACCAGGCATCCAAGAACATTAAAAACCAGTTCATGCACCTGACCAACTACAGTGTCAACAAGAAGAGTGGAGATTATGTCAGGTATTTGACTGAAAAATGTAATTTCATCTCTAGAAGTTTGTGTTTGTATACCTAAGCTGATCTAAGGCTGGTGCCAGCCCATAGAGGTAGGCTAGTGGTGTTGATTTGCTTCTTCCATTTTTTGGGTTTTGTTTTTTTCAGCTGTGATGATCCTGATGTAGAGGATTATGGAAACAAGTGGAGCATGAGTGCAATGCTGAGGTACTTAAAACAAGAGGGGAGAGACACCTCAGGTCAGTACAGGTCTTGTTCTTTTATTCCCTTGTTGGATCTTAATCATCTCACTAGTGCGAATCCTAAGAAGTCCGGGAACAGCCCCAGTTAGCACCAGAGCAGGGTGGAGTGAAGCATTGTTCCTTACAGCTTACTCACTAAAGCTGTGCATTTATTCTCTATCCCTAATGATGAGTCCTACCCCTTCCCAGAGATGAGGCCTACCCCTNATGTTTCTTAATATTTTACCTACATTTCCCATTTCTTAAGGTCATTCCATTCCTTCTAAAAGCTTCCCTCCCTCTACTGCTCCCATGGCCTGTTCAATCTGATGAGTGACCAGCTTCTGGAGAACTGTGCCAGTTTGAATGACTCTTGGATGTGGTGTCATCTTTCCATGGCTCAGGTTTTTGCTGGGTGTTTTCATTCCAGTCTGTGTTTCATGTAAAGTAGCTCCCTCTGCCACACCTTTGCCAGGTCTGCTAGGAGTAAACCCATCTGCAGAGCAGAGCTCAATTATATCCTTCAAGGGATAAATTTACCTGTGATACTAAGACATCCATAATACTATTGATAGCAGCTCTGCCCATATTGCAAATGTTGCCAGGGCACACTTGCATGTTGGAGGAAGGGGTTTTGAATCTGATTTTCAGATGGAAGTAGAATTCTTTTCCCATCACAGGTGTGCACGACTGCCCAATCACTTGCACTGTATATTTTCAGTAAGCTGTGCACACACAGTTATTGATGATTTTCACACCCCACCCCAACCTAAAGTGCACCCATAAAGCATACACTCTTAATTAGTAAGCAAACTACTGACTAATGCAAGCAGGTTTCTCCAACCATTACAGAGCTTCTTGCACCTTTCTCTGATGCATCTGGTTCTGGTCATAGGGAAGCAGAATGTTGGCTGGGAAGTGCTGGCCTTGCCTGGGCTGGCAAGATTTTGTGCTCTGGGATGTTGATGTGCACTTACACATTCTCATGCTCTGTTGCTTTTGCTTAGTTGTCTTCTGGCACAGATGTTCACATTTGAATTTGCTTGCATGCTCCTCTGTAATTATTCAGGTCCCTGCATGTCATCATTTGAACATGAGAAATATCAATTAAACTTTCCAGTCAAGCGACTTGTACTAAATCTTCTTTGGGACAGGGATTACCAAATGTCTGTTTGGGTTTGCTGGAGGTCTTGTGTGTTTGCTCATGCTCCTTTTGAAGGGTGGGGAAGGCTGTCCTATCATCCCTACTAACATTTCAATCTAGGATTCCCCTGTTCATTCATTCCCTCCTCCTCTCACTTTTCTGTTGCTTGTGCTTGAAAACAGAAACTGAGTGTGATATTCTTTCTATTGCATGACTCATCCTAAGCCCAGCATAGAATCCAATATGCATTTTTTTCTTGCCTTTTGCCCCCTCTCCCAGCTCATATTCCTGTTCCTGAGTTGTGTTTACAGGCTCATACGGGAGCTGGAGAGAGCATCCTTGCAGAATTTCTATAGGTCAGCAGGACTAGGAGCTGTCACCAGTCATAGCATTTGGAAATGATTTGTGAATTGTGGTATGGAACCAACTGCTTTAGAGGAAGGTGCAATATCACAGGGCAGTTATAAAAGTTCACAAGAAAAAAAAAAAATGTGTATCTCAGTAGCTCTGTTTAAGGGCTTATCTCACTAACCCACTCTTGCTTAGTCCTTCCCAATACTCTTGAGCGGGTGGTGATCAGACTCCAGCTGGCTTGTGCTGATGTGCTTGCCACATGTTTTTGCCTACGTGCACTGTACACATGCTCACTGTCATCATTCTCATTCTTGACTGTTTTGCACTAGGGTACTTGTGCATGTATCTTACTTGCGCTCGCACTTGTTTCCAAACATCATTGCTTTATCATCCATAGGTTCTCATGGGCTTTGATTCACAAAACTTTCTGTCCATATGCATATTCTCATGCTTTTCAAGATATTGTATGCTACCAGACCATCTTTTTTTATTTTTGCTTTTTCTTTATCCTCACCTCCTTGCAGCACTGATGGCCAATGTGGAGGACTTGATTATCAAGACTGTGCTTTCTGCTGAGCTGACCATCGCCACAGCTTGTAAATCCTTTCTTTCGCATCGTGGCAGTTGCTTTGGTAAGGCACTGGGGACCTCTTTGTTGATTTACTCTTGATACTGTTTGAAATTTCCAGCTTTCTGATGGTACAGAGAAATGTGTGTACTGTGTGTTCCCTATTGCAAGGAAGCCAGATACTGTGGGTTGATTTGTTTTGTTTTTCAACAATAAAGGCCTGTGATGGTTTGGGAGTTCCCTGCCCCCCCACACTTTGTAAAATCACTCAGACTAGACCCAGCTGGCTGGAAGTTAAGGACCGAAGCTCTGTTTACAGCTTAGAACAATATACAAGCAGATAGATACACAATGTACAGGAATAGTTACAGAAATATACAAGTTAAAGGTAATACAGAAACACAATCCCCCTCCCAGAAATCAGAGTCCCCAGGAGGGGCTTCCAACCACCCTTCCACCTTCTCCCCACCCCTCTGCTGTACCCCAGGGTTTGCCTTATGTGCAAGGAGAGTTTGGAGGATTGGCCAGGGGCGTTAGAAGGAAAGTGGTTAGTTAGATTAGCAGAGAGGAGAAGGTAAGAAGCTAGAGAGCCTAAGACTCTCCATGCCTGAGTGTCTCATCTATGTTTTGTGTACTTTACTCACAGGCTTGCTGAGATGTATAAGCAGACTTTGCCATTGTTTGCTTTTCACAGCCTACAATATAATTTTCTCCATTAAAATATTCCAATTAGCCTCAAACCAGCACAAGGCCTCAGTGAGGGCAAAAGATATTGAATTGCAGTTGCTCATGTGCCTTTCATCAGAATCCCATGCTAGAAAATGGGATGAAGAAAAAGGACTTGAAAGAGAACTGAGGAAGTGCTGTGAAGTTGAAGTTACTGACTCGCTAGTGCCCTTTCAAAGGATGGCTGTGGAAGATTACACATCCCTTTATGGCACTTAATATTTTCTGTTGAGGTAGCTAGCCCAATGTAGGTCTGGGTTGCTGTCCTACATGCATCTGAGTAACTGGGAGGACTGAGTGTGTAGTGCAGTCCCTGGAATGACGGTGCTGCCGAGATGCTTCTGGGCTTGTGCTTGTGTGAGAGCATCGCATGGTGGCGACAGAGGCTGTTTCTGGCAGAAGCTGGGTGCAGAGCTATGTGCTGGCAAAGGGATTCGAGAATTCGCTGGCAGCCAGCGCTGGGATAGGGCCCAGAAAGCAGCGGCTGGTACCACAGTGTGCCTTCTCCCACTTTCCAGTGGCTGCTTCCCAACCTTCCCTAAAGAGGCCTCCTCCTGCTTTTAGTCCCACTTGCTCATGTGGATACACATGCAAAGATGGAGTCTCTGGGCAGGGGAAATGAGTCTAGAATTAGTCTCAGTCAGTGCTTAAACCAAAGATCAAGCTTGGCTTAAGCTATCCTGTGTTTAGGTATTGAGACATATTTAAACTAGCTGTGACAGGTAGATCCATTTGTGTGGTCTTTGCACTGCAAGTGGCTGTTGACAATTCTGCAGGTTTAAGTGCTCTGTCATAAATGCTGTCATCTCTGGATGTGTGGAGGTGATGAGATGGTCAAGAATCAAGGAAGAGCCACAGTCAGAATGTTGTTTAGTGCCAAACTAGCTACCTTTTGTGACTTTACCTTCTCTTTATTGGGTCTTATAACTTTGTTCAAAGGTAGAGAACCTTGACATACATGGATGTTTGAGATAGATAATGACAATAAACATCCAGTTGGAACAGACCTCCAAGATCATGTAGTCCAGTCCTAATCACAGAAAAATAGTAGTTTCAATGAAGTAGCAGTTCATCAGCTACTCTAGAGATACCAACAATTGGATTTAAAAAAAAAAAAAAGAGGACACCAAAAGCCTTTTAACTCTCTCTTTTGTGGCTTCTCCCTTGTCTGTAGATTCCTCTGAGCTGTGTGTAATGTTCTTCATGTACTTTTTGCTGGGCCTGGCTCTGAGGTTATCCCACTTCCTGCTGCCTCCCCAGGGCTGCAATAACCACCCTCTTAGATACTCCCCCAAAAATAAACTGTTTTGTTCCATTTATTTCAGTGTAAACATAAATTAAGTGCTTCCCAGGAAAGAGAGCTTAAGTAGGAGCCATACTGCTTCCCTCGGGAGCCTGAGGCATTTCCAGAGTTCAATACTTTCTTCCACCTTCCCCCACAATTAAGTGGTGGTCCCTGGGTCCTTGTCCCAAGGATTTGAACTGCCCTTGTCATGCTGTATGGCTCATTCTTCATCTCTGTGTCTTGTTCTGATGCTCTTTGGTTGTACCACTTTTAACCATACTGTAAATAAGAGAGTTTTTCTGACTGGAAATGTTCAGAATGGCTGAGTTCATAGCTGATAACACGAGGGAGAAAACTGAGACTGAAGATTTCAAGGCAGTATGCAGAGCCTTGGAGCAATGGGAATATTTTTTTTTTTTTTTTCATCCTGGGCTGTGAACAATGAAGCTGGATGTGTACTGTGAGAAAGACTGATGATTTGGAAAGTAAACTCAGACTTCAAAAAACCTCTATGTGACATTCAGGTGCAGAGGCTGGCCTCATTTGGGAAGCTTCTGGGAAAATATGACTAACAAAATGTGTATTCTAGTCTAGTCTCTTTAGTGCTGTTCTAGGGAATGAGACTCCAGAACAAGTGCCACCTTATTGCTAAAATAATAATAAAAAAAAAAGTACTTGTTTGTCTGGATATATTTGCCCAGGTGAGTCCTTGCTTAGGGATCTGGGTCAGACACACAAATACCATACACATATCCTTTATCTTTTTCTGGTTTCACACATGACATGTCAAGTAAAAGCAGAACAAGTGTTTCCTACACTTACTTTTCTTGCAAAGTTTAATACAGTCTAATTTTATACCCTTACTGTCAGTGTTTGCTTTAAAGGCAGTAAGTGAAGATGCCATTTTGAATCTGAAAAAGGTTGTCCTTGGCATCCTCTGTTTTTTGCCAGATTCAGAAGTATTGTATCTTTCAGCATACATCTTCTGATGATCCAGCTCTCTTCAGAATTTAACAAAACTGTCATCTGAGGCTGAAGAGTAAAATGAGTTCAAGGGATAGGTCTTCTAGTGATACTCCTGTAGAAGTAGGGGTCTGTCCCAGCACTGTTTTCCTTACTTGGCACTTTAGCTCTAAGTAGTACCTAATTGATTGTTGATTTAGCACCTAGAGGTCACCTGAAAGAATCAAAATCCATGTTGCTGCAGAAACCTTCTGGGTTCTTTAGAAAGCTGTTCTCAGATTGGTAGCACCAGTTCAGAGTGCTGAGGCAGACCTGGGAAGAATGAACTCTTCCAAAAGTGTCCATAAAGAGATGACCAGCACTGTGAATTTATCAGTGAACTTGTGATACACAAATCTGAATCAACCCTTGCTTTTCATTCCATTTTCTGCTGCCCTTGGTTGTTGTAATAAAATTAAAGTCTTTAGCATATAGATGAGAACATGGAAGTGAGGAATGCTAAGTTGTTATCTCCTGGTTTGTGTGTGGCTAAGGTTGTTGGAGTTTAGGAGACTGAAATCAGAAGAACTTGAGCTAATGAGATCAGGCAACATGCTTTGTTTCTCCTTCACTTCATCTACCTGTGTATCTGTAGAGCCATTGCCTTTTGTTTTGACCTGATACTACATTTTCTTGATCTGACTGCTTGAATTTGTTGAAGTAGCAGCAGATTTCTGTTCCTTGGTGACATAAGGGGAGTTAAATAATGGTTATTTAAGACCAGAGGTTATTTGGATGTTAACCTCTCTGCTCACTGTGATCTCACACACGGGGTTGAAGAACTTTTATCATCCCATTAAGAAGATTTATTTACCCTGTAAAAATAGGATTAGAAGGGCAGCCTAGCTTGCACCAAGACTTTTCTTCTTTGATGTTAGCCTTGAAGATGGCATTGTTAGCTTTTTTTGACTTCAGAGTACAAGAACGATTCTGATCTGGTATAGACGATGGCCCCAAGTCTAATCTCTTCAAAGAAAGTAGTGGCTCATGTAGAGGGAGAGCATCAAAATGGCTTAAGGTTTTAAGGGTAGGGCTTAGGAGAAGTGACTGGCATCACTTGGCTTGTTCAGCTTGAAGAATAAAAGGCTGGTAAGTGACCTCACCGCAGTCTACAACTTCCTCAAGGGGTGCAGTTAAGGGGGAGGTGCTGATATCTCTCTGGTGAACAATGACAGCACATGAGTGGTGTTAGAGGAAGTTCAGATTAGGAAAAAGTTCTTCCCTGAGAGGGTGGTTGGTCACTGGAACATGCTCCTCAAGGAAGTGGTCATGGCACCAACCCTGTCAGAATTCAAGGACTGTCTGGATGATGCTCTTCAGTCATTTTAGTTTTAGTTAGTCCTATGAGGAGTAAGGAATTGGATCCCTTCCAAATTGAGATATTCCATGATTCTATGTGAGCACTCTGAAATGAATCCCCTTCTGAAGACTTTTATTGGGAGTGTGATTGTGTCCTTTGAGCTTCAGTAGAAGGAAAAGAAGGTCAAAATACCATATTATAAATAAAGGACTTTTTCTGGTTGCCTATTATGGAGGAAGCACCTCTAAGACAGTTTGGCCAAGTCTGCCCAACTCTGGCAGGTGTAGGCTCTATCAAGCAGATAAGAATACCAACGTGTGGAATAATTCTACACCCTCATGTTTGAGTCCTTTCCTCTAATAACACTGAGAAATAAAACCTTGCTCTGTTAAAATAAAGTTCTCTGGAAAAGGGAATTAAATTGTATGATTTGAAGTGTGAGGCAGAATCCTACACAAGACTACAGTACCAGTAGTATTCCCAAAGCCTTTGGTGTCCAGAGGTGTCTGTTCTGTTGCTTGATATAATGTGGTGTGGCCTTTTGCTTATCAAAGCCTAAACTCTTATGCTTATGGCAGGAATGATTTGGGACTCGACTGGTGGCCCCAAGACATAGTGACCCCATAGCTGTTAAGATGTGCTTTACCAGAGCTGGAAGCAGGCACTGTACCATCACAGTGGTGGAGTTCATTGATGAATAAAATCATAGAATGTCAAAGGCTGGAAGGGAATTTGAAAGATCATCTGATCCAGCTCCCCTGACAGAGCAGGGTCACCTGGAGCAGATCACACTGGAATGCATCCAGATGGCTCTTGAATATCTCCAGAGACAGAGACTCCACAACCTCCCTGGGCAGCTGGTTCCAGTGCTGTGTCACCCTCACAGTGAAAAAAATTCTCCTCAGGTTCACATGGAACCTCTTATTCCTCAACCCATTGCGCCTTGTCCTGTCACTGGGCATCACCAAGAAGAGGTTGGCTCCAAAACCATGGGGTTCATTTACAAAGTACTATGGAGTAACTCCATCACTCTGCTTTAAAATGTTTTTCTCCCATTCATTGACTGGTTGTTGTTTGGATGAAATTGTAGCACTTTCAGTTAACTAGGCACAATCCCAAGCACAACTCCAGGCTGGGTGGTAAATGGCTGAGAGCAGCCCTGAGGAAAAGGACCTGGGGGTGTGGGGTGATGAAAAGCTCAAGATGAGCCTGCAGTGTGAGTGCAGCCCAGACAGCAACTGAGTCCTGTGCTGCATCAAGAGAAACGTGGCCAGCAGGGCAAGAGAGGGGATTCTGTCCTTTTACTCTGCCCTTGTCAGACCTCATCTGAAGTACTGTGTGCAGTTCTGGACCCCTCAGCACAGGAAGGACATGGAACTGTTGGAGCAGGTCCAGAGGAGGCCACAAAGATGCTCAGAGGGCTGCAGCNTCCCTCCCTGGAGGTGTTCAAGGCCATGTTGGAGGAGGCCTTGAGTGACCTGTACTAGTGGGAGGTGTCCCTGCCTCTGGCAGGGGGTTGGAACTAGATGATCCTTGAGGTCCCTTCCAACCTTACCATTCTATGATTCTATAACTTTTCTAACCGAAACTCCTTGATACATGCTGTCTGTAAGCACGATCTGCAAGATAAGGAACAGGAAAAGTAGGAAAGAAAAGGGAAGATGGGAATTTCAGTGTGGCACAGGCATAGTTCCTTGCACTGGGAATGTCTGTAAGTATGCTCCTGCTTCAAATGAAGTGATGATTTTTTATTGCAAAAGCAAGAGAGTTGCATCCTATGCAGCTTTAATTGAGTGTATGTGTGCCCCTTTGTAACCTTCCTTCAACTGCAGAATATATACTTTGCAGTGAAACTGCTTTTTCCCCAGTGAACAAGCTGAAAACAAAGACCAGCATTGCAGGGACCCTCTAGGAATTCAATTTAATATTTTGGTGCAAGATCATGGAAACATTGTTTGCACTACCAGGCTGTCACTTGTGACTTTGTTAATCTCTCCAAGTCTAGAAACTAAGTCTCTGGAGATATTTTCTAAAAAGGAAGTGCCAGTGCAGTCTGTGACAGGGTTATAAAACGAACTTGGAATACACAGGAGTTTACCAGAACCAAAAACTTGAGCCTATACCTTCCTCTTAGTCTTAAATAATGATATTGGTGCAAAAATATCTGACTGAGCTGTTGCTCTTAGACTTAAGACTGAAGCTAGCTCTTCCCTCAGGAGGAAGGGAAGCTTGGTCAGCAGTGACTTCTCGATGGGGTTGAAGGGGAGAGGCAAACTGTTCCTGCTGTGTCTTGGCAACAGCTGGTACCTCCTGATAGAATTCCAATCTTTTTAGCAAACTGTGAGGGATTTTTATGAATTTTAGTAGCAAGATGAGAGGAGCAAGAAAGGAGACTTTGGAAACTTGTGTCTTAATTTCTTCTATTCCATTGACAGCAATAGTGGTGCAAGGTGGGTTGTCATAAACCTACCTCTGCCACAGCCTGAGGCATTTGTTTCTCCGTCAGTCATTGTTTCCTTTACTCTATACAGAGGGAAATGAGAGTCTTGTTTTAGTTGGTAATTGCAGAGGATATGCTTCTGATATTGCTATGCTCCTTGCTCTACCTGGGTGTGCTGCCTATGTTTTCATATTTACAGATTAGAGTTTCCCAGTAGAGAGGATACTCCTGTGTTCAATCTAGGTAGTGCATGTTCCAAATATGGAGGAAGGCCAAGGAGATATTTCTAGGCTAGCTGAAACCATAGGTAATTTCTCTCCTGTTTGTGCCTTAGTATCCTATGCAGATTTGAGAACCCCTTTGTGCTGAACCCAACAGAGGAACTGGTGAGACTTGATTCTTTTATCAGAATATGGATACTGTGTAGCTCCTGATGACCTGAGGTGCCAGAGATATCTGTCTAGGAGCTGTAGATGTGACCTAGAATACATTAGATTCCATTAGACATGGAGTACCAGTAGAGACTTTCTAGGATGCCCTAAGCCATTGTAGATGGCATTAGATATCTCTGTTTAACAATGGAATAGACTCAACAGGGATACTCTGAAGAGCTTATTGTCCTAATAAACAAGGCAGAAGCAAGGAGTGCAAAGCATCAGGAGCGTGATCAGGGGTAGATAAAGTCAAGAGACTTCCCAAGTGGACCAAGAAAGTGAATAACTGGATAGGAAAGAGATGTTTAAAGAGCAAGTGGTTTGGAAGGGAGAAAGGTTTGGGAGAGTAGGACAAAGTCAGAGGAGCCAAAATACTAGCAAAGGTCCTTTGAGGGGGAGAGGGAGGGAATGGCCAACAGCAAAAGAAGCAGCAGCTAGCCAAAACAAAATGATCTATTTCCTGACCAGGACTGGGTGGTCGTAGGCCAGCAGCTGCCACAGGTCTAGTCATTGCTTTTCTGCTCCAGACATGAGCTGCTTGTCCACTGGTGTTTCTGTGCCATTAAGAGTCACAGGTCATCACCAAAGATTAGATTTTAAAATAACGTTTTAAAATAATCAGAAGTTTATCCCACTCAAAAAACTTTGCTGATGTTTACACATAAAATCTCCACCTCCTCCTTTTCCCTCTACTGCAGCCTTTCCCATCTGTGCAGCAAGAGAGCCAAATGTAGATTCAGCCTCAGTTCTTTGGAGTTAACCAACTCCTTAACTCTCTGCTGTTTTGCTTCTCACTCAATGTCTGGCTACATAGTCTATAAAAGTGAGCAGGCAATACTCACTCTGCTGCCATTTCCTCCTCTTCCAAGTTCCACCCCCCACCAGCTCATTATCTTCCCCTTAAGCTATATGAGCTTTCACAGGGTTCTCTGCATGGGAATATCTTGTCAAGCAGTCCAGCTCCCTGGAGCCAGCATCAATGTCAAACAGGCAACAAAAGGCCAAGGCCAGAATTTAAGAAAAGCAGCATGGCAAAGAAATTCTCCTGCTTTCATTCCAGGCACTGAAGAACTGGTTAATTCCACAGACATCCTTCTTCTCTGCTAATACTCTGCTCGTTCTGTGGTCTTGGGGAAAAGTGTGCAGAAGTTGCCTTGATGATCATTAAATGTATTTCTTAATACTGGAAGAGGGAATTGGGTTAATACCAAGTTCTGATTTACAGTCAGCTTTGTGTAGCATCCTTCTTGCAACTCTTTCCAAACTAGAGAGAACACATATAAAGAGTGAAACAGTAAAATCAGTCT
>VWYK01033424.1:0-20761 GCA_013399775.1 Semnornis frantzii | reverse complement strand
CTCCCTGAAAAGAGGTTGTAATGAGATGGGGCCTAGTGTCACTAGCATCAAGTTATAGGATGAGAGAAAATGGCCTCAGCTTGCATCAGGGAAGATTTGGGTTGAACATTAGAAGAAAATTCTTCACTGAAAGGGTTCTCAAGCACTGGAACGGGCTGCCCAGGGAGGTGTTTGAATTCCCATCCCTGGTGGTGCTTGAAAGACAACAGAGATATGGTGCTGAGGGAGATGGTTTAGCAACAGATTGGTAGAGGTAGATAGTAGTTGGACTCTATGATCTTAAAGGTCTTTTCCAACCGGAATGATTCTGTGATTCTATAATCCATTACCTAAAATCAGAAACAAAACCAGCCCCAGCTGGCATTGGAGAGTTCTGGCAGCTGACCTGCTTGCTGATCTGAAAAAGTCTCGTGGGCCTCAAGGCTGACCCATTTATTGTAGGAAAACACAGCAGCCCTCTTCCCCTTGATGGTATCTTGGACTATCACATACCATACTTGTAGGTAAGTAGATAAACCTCACAGCACATGTTAAATCTAATCATATCAGATCTGGGCTTTGTATCAAAAATGCTGCAACCCCAGTGCATGCAGACCAAACTTACTCAGAAAAAGGGAAATTAAATAGCTGATTGTAGAGGAAAAGAAAGGAGCTGGTCCAGAGACTGGTCATGCAGAGCTACATAACTGCTGATCATTGTCCTGGCTGTTGTCCAGCTCGTTGTGTGTGGCTACTGCAGCATGAACTGCAGCATGAACTACTGCAGCAGCAGGTTTCGCTGGAACTGGAATTCTTTGGTAGCCTTTAAGATTACTTTCCAGCAGGTCAGAATTCAGCAATTTTATTTGACTGCTCAAAATTCAAAGGATTAATGGACCAAAGAGTTAGGATTAGGGAATACTTTTTAAAAGAAAAAGTAGATGCGAGTGACCATCTTCAGCCTTCACAAGAGATCTTATTATTTTTACTGGTGACTTCTCAATGAAAGTCACATTTTATAAAAGCTTTCCCTTCTCTTCCCCATTTTTTCCAGCTAAATACTTGGAGATGGTGAAACCATAATGAGGACTGACTGGTATTAATCCATGAGCAAGCTGGCTTTTTGTTACATTCAGTAAGAACTCTCCACTACATGTGCTAAGCTGCCACATTTACACATTAACACCTTCCCAGAAACTCCAGGAAAAAAACATTTTTTGTTACTTTTAGCAAGACTTTGCAGCTCTGCACTAGGACTCCTGCATTTTGCACAGGTTTGTGTACACACACAGTGGTCCTGACATCCATTTATCCACATAATCTGTTCACAACATCAGGATACTGTCTTGCAGTGGATAAAGTAAATTAAAGAAACTGCTAGAACATATTTCCTTGATGCAAATCAGCAGAGCTGTAAGGAAGTGAGTAGAGCTCTGTTTGTACAGACCCGTTTGAAGATCTCTCTCTAGAGCTCTGGGACAAAATTGAGATAGTTTAAATTTAGACAATTTAGGTTTAGAGAATTATTCTACCTCTAATAATGAAAGCTTTAAAATTTTATCACAACTTAGTGGAAATATGTGCAGGGTACGTGGAGCACGGTCTGTCAGCACAAGTTGCAGATAAAACTGTTTAAAACATGGTAAACCTTTTAATTGCCACCACAGGTAAATTTTGTGGCCATTTGCAGCAAAATTTGTCTCGTTACTACAAACGCCAAGTGTTTTGTTTTGCAGGTGTATAGAAACATAGGGTGAGGAGGTGCTCACACCATTAGAGGGTGCTGGAGTCCACACAATACTGAGCTGCATCCCAGCCAGCCCAGCTCAGGGGCTGAGCATCCTCCATGGGAGCAGGAGCCTGACCTATACGAGTCTCAGCTCTGGTAACTACAGGAAGAGAAATCACTGAGGATGGAAAATCATCACCTTGTTTTGTCACATTTATAGCCTTGCCCAAATCTTGTTCTAAATATTTCCCCACAACTGTTGTCTTCATGTGGCCCAGAGAAATTGGCAACTGGATCAATAGGGTTAGTATTACAGATTTAGGTTAAAAAGTCACATGAAATACCATAAATGTGACATTTTCTATTTTACAAGTTCTTATTTTTACTCCCTAAATACCACCCTTTTAATTAGACAATTTATGTATATCTTTCCTTATCTTTTAAAGGCAAAACATTAAACAACATTTCATTCTATGTACCTACAGCAAACCTGTGCCCTCCATCCCTCTTCCTCTCCTGCAATTGTCAAGTGGATCCTGCAGTTTTGTCCTGGACTTTCACTATTTGAACCTTGACTAATACATTAGTTGGAAGTAACTACTAACCTAAGGGATGGCCTTTTTTCTCTTGCCTCAGCAACGCAAAAGAGGGGACTTGTATATCACCCATACAGAAGAGTAGAGAGAGAAACCATCTCATCCAGAAAGTTGTTTCCATAATGTCTTAAATCTCTGTGTCTTTTCAGCAAACGGAGCCCTTGTCCTGTGTGGCACTTTCAAAAAAGTGGATGGAATGCTGGGCAGAAATCCCCAGGTAAGAAGTTGTAGCTGCTGCAGTGGTTAAAGCAATTCCACGTGCAGTGGCCGCTGCTGCTTTTGTGCTGCACAAACCTTTGTCTTCCAAATGCATGCGTGCATGTGATAGTTGCAGCAGAACATTTTTCCTGAGGGGTATACAAATTAGAGAAAATGCTGCTTTTCAGTGGTTTAAATCAGCCAAGTGGCAGTGCAGTTCCCTCAACCAGAAGCATTTCCCAAGCTAGAAGGCTTCAACCCAGAGCCCTGCTGCAAATGGGAGACATGCTCAGCAGCTTCCAAAGAGCATCCCACGGCCTCTTCTGAGGATCAGCTCACGCGATCCTGGCTAGCAGCCCAACACATCCCAAGTCAACACATCCCAATTCCGTCTTCCAACATGCAAACAGAAGTGGGAACAAGTATCTGCCAGAACAGACCTCAGATGGCCTCTTTGGTTGCTGGTCCTCATGCAGATCCACTTCCCACACTATGTGAGGACTGAGCAGGACACACAATTTCTGGTTTCTAAGATAGATGTGTTCTGGGATGACATTTTGAAAAACTGATGTCTTTTTCAATCACTCTCCAGTATCTCTCTTCCCTTTCACTACTGAACTTCAAAACTAGATAAACACACTTCTAGCCAATTCTTTATTTCCTTATCTTTTAAAACAACATATTGTGGAGCTCTGAGACCTCTGACCACGGTGAAGCATCAGCAAAACTCACATTTTCAAAAATGTGAGTCCATGCCATCTTTCAAGAGTGAGATGTACATAATGATGCGATTCTCTCTTCTCACAAAAACAAGTGTGCAGTCTCAGAGGTGCACAGAAAACAATGTCAATTTTTGAAATCTCACCAGATTTTGCAAATGGTGTTTTTGCACATCCATGTACTTGATTTTCTTTGTACCTGGTGGAGATGATTTTGGAGCAGAACAGCAATGCTGAGTGTAGGCAGGCAGCATATGCCACCTGTAATTTTTTAATTTCCTGATTGCAGCAACTCTTACAGGCACAATAGTAGGTTTGTTTATTTTTTGTTCTTCATCAGACCTTTTATTAACATTCTGTTAGATCTCGACTGCACCTGGCTTGTCAGTGACTGAGTCTAACGGCATCTTCGCCCCAGGCTCTTGGAGACAGTGCGTATGGATGGGGAAGACAACAGATAATATGGATGCAAATTTCAAATCACTGGTTTCAACCCCGAGGCACATAAAGAGGACAAATCTCAAGGAAATAGCGAGAACAGGATGACTCCCGCTGAAGGTATAGGCTTGAAAATACTGTTTGTGATCCTTGCGGTGTTTTCCTTTGCAGAACGGCAGAGCATAAATTCATCACAGTCAGGAGTACCTGTACTCTCTCGACGAAAGCTTTGTCCAGCAGTGGGTCAACAAGAGCACTGGATTTACAAGCCAGTGCTTGAAAAGCCTGACACATGCATAGGATTGAAATAGCAGAAATCCAGCATGATGGTCCTTCTGGTGAGTGCTCACTAATGATCCCTGGCACAGAATTCACACTGATTTGGACTAATCACTGCAAGGAGCAGTCTTTAATGAACTGAGGAGGCATTTTCAACATTCAAGTCAATGTTCTCTTGTGTACACAACCACTCAAGGCAACTGTCTTTTTCTGTTTATGTCATTTTGTCTATCTTTTGTTCTTTTAAGTGGTTTCATACTGATAAACCTCCCACATATCCCACAGAATAGACCCCAGAAGCACACTGATATTCAAACTCTGAAAGCAAAACACCAACTGAACCTTCTGAGCTCAAAAGATTTATCAGGTTTTGCCCTTCCTAAGACAGAGTCCTCCTGAGCAGTAGCACACATACTTCTATAGCTAACTGCCTCGAATCTTCCATGTGATAAATACCAGTGCTGGAGAAGCTCTCAAACATACTGCCGCCTCCTCCACAATCTGCCAAGAGAGGCTTTGTAAGAAAAATGGGCTTCATTTTTAATGTATTTCTTTTTTAAACCAGTGTCATAATCACTGACCTGATGTATTTTTCTTACTCTTCCCTCCACCGATGCGTTCCCATCTCCTGGAGGATGGTCCAGCCTCACTTACATCTGGTGTTTCTTCCAAACCTTAGAACTTGTGTCAGTCTGGTAATTAGTTTCAAGGCAGAATTAATTAAATTGGATTGCTAGAATGAATTCCCTAATACTCTGGGAAGTCTGATATTTGTAATCAGCTGTGTGACTGTTGCTAGGATACTGGAATTGTTTATTTTTTTTGGGAAAAAAAAATTCTGTTAAAATATTTGCCTTTCTAAAGCTACAAATCCAAGATGCACACACGTAGCTATGAACAACTTTCTGGTGTTTTCATGTTTAAGTAATACATTAACTCTTGACTCAGAAAATGTATAGACTGCCCTATAAAAATCTGCTAATACACCTGTCAGATATATTCCTAAAAAGCAGCGTGTTAGACCTAATGAATGTTTACCTCTGTGATCTTTTTTCTCTATTAGCCTGAGCTGCATAAACACAGAAGACAAGAAACATCTATGAAGTATTTTAGCTTCAGTTTGTATGTCTGACAGTAGCAGATCACCCTCTACGCCCTCTATCTATTTATATATATAAAAATATATCACGTCGAAACAAAAATGACTTGATGATGGAGCCTGTACCACCTTAATTACAACTGGACCACATTCCAGTTTTGACCCTATTTATTTCAGCTTCCTACCTGAGGTCCGATGGAAAATACTGAGGAGTTCTACTCTCTCTCCAGAGATCAGCTTCAATTACTTTTAGAAGGGTTTCTCATCCTTAATTGTAATTTATCCGAGTCATAATTATTTAGTCCTTTAATCTCTTTTCAAAAGTCAATGGTGAGTTCTTTCCTGCTGTTTTTTTTCTCACGATGTTCAGTCACCTCAGCAGTGACAGTCTCCGGCATAACTGTGATACTAGCAGGGAATCATTCTCTAGTGGTGATTATCCAGAGATGTGTCTTCTCAGCTATCCTTGACAGATTCCTTCATTGCTCTCTACACAGTACTCTAATAGATAAAATTGTTAATTTTACTGTGTTTCAGAGATAACGTCCATTTTTATTATCATTTTTGCCTTCAGTCTCTCTGTACTTTACTTTCATTATCTGACAGAGACATTGAGGTAGAGAAGGTAGGACATAGCGAGGTTTACAACTGATGAGATGTAATTAAATCAATCAGGAAAGTCTACATTATCCACCTGATTTTATTGCTAAGCTTATTTTCAGTTGCCAAAATGTTGGTGGAACTCTGGTTGCACTGAAATCCATTTCCAAAATCGTGATTTTGTTCTTCACTTCTGTTTCTCCATCATTTTTTCCTCCTGCTGATATTCCATTAATGAGATAGCAAAGAAGATTTGGTGGGCATTGTGTCATTGAAGTTGTACTTTATTCTAGCAGAGACTGCTTCTCTCTTCTAATCTGGCACCTAATTTATTTTAGCTTCAGACCTGAGTAACAGCAAATTCTGTTCACTGGGATACAGGTGAGCCAATCAGTGATGGATCTTCTGTTCACATCATTATACAACTCTAATAAATCCATTTCATATAAATCTATGGCACTTTAAAATACTTGTAAATCTCACTTTTATTCTTCACTGCTCAAAAAAAAAAATAATAAGAGAGGCTACTGGTGGCTAAACTCACCTTGGACAGTCCACATCCTTTTCAACTTGCCCTATATGAGCTTCAGCCACTCTAGATGCTGACTGTTAAAGAGGTAATGAATGTGTGAGTTATAGCTGATGACCCTGAGAAAAATGCAATTTACTGTCAATTGTCTATTATAATCTGTGGGAAAACCAAAATACTTTTGTTGAAATGCTGTGTGAAAAACAAGTTTTGGCCCAAAAATTTCAGAACATAATATCACCACTAGATCCACTCTTCTCTCGTAATGCCGATGAGCCCCAGGAGTACTCATAAATATTGGCAGACTGAAGTAGGTGGTATTTTGCCAGTTTTTTTTTCCTGCTAAACTCGAGTTAGTGTTTTTAACATAATGATACATAACAACGCCCTTAATGCTATCCCTTGGAACTTCATCCTAAAGCTCTGTTTCAACTCACTTAGGTCCTAGGACATGTAGATCAGCTAGCACTACTGCTGCCAAAAAAGCGGTTAATGAATTTGCTTGTGGATCCCAAGGAGGAGGGGGGTGTCCTGCATCTCCAACAGCTGCATTTCAAATGCAGCAGGAGGAAGAAAACTAACATTTGTACTTCCAAGTTTTATTCGCTTTTGTTCCACATACATCAGTGAGACTTTCATTTAAATGCAGTGTTCAAAGACTCCTATTTCTAAAATTCTTCTGAAGCCAGTTTTTGTTTTCATCTGTACCAAGCTCTTTTCTTACTGAGATGTATGTGGGAGAAGACAGCTGAAGCACACTAGAGATGTGTCCTCCTAAGATTTCACAGGAGGCTGGGAGCCTGTTGCTTGTCTTTCAGTTATCAGTCCATAACCAGTTCATTATTATGTTGAGATCTGAAATGTCATTTCAGCTCGACTGGAATTTACCCCTTTATCTGGACACTCTCTGGATTAATGCTGTCATGCTATTTCAACAGAAGTCTTGTTAATGAAGGCATGAAAGTAGGGATATAGAACTCATTTATCACCGTGGCTGTTACTTTCACCTTCTGGTCTGCTCTTTTCCCAGTAATGCAGTCTTGTCAAATCTGCTTCTGGTATTTGTGTCAGTGGGCAGCTTGCTTCCTTTCATTTCCTGCTAGGATACCACCATATTTTGGATTACTTGTAGGGAACCCTATACAGAGTCAGTGGCTACATCAAATCAGGGGCGACAGAGATATTATGAACACATTGAGCATAATTAAATTTGTGAGGTGGTAGCTACCGTGGAAATGGCACAATCCCCCAGCTGAGAAGTGGGCACCAAACAGACCTGCCTGGATCCCTAGCATATTGAATCACGAGTGTATGTTTAAGTTATCAGACTTCTCATGGCTGCTGCCTTGTTCAAGACAACAGCCCACACACACAATACTATCCTGTTTTTCAACCTTCTAGTTGGGTTGAACTTCTTTCTCCTAACAAAATCCCAAATTGAAACCATGGCTAGAGTAGCCTTCTGAACTACTAATGAGACGTGGCTGTGGGAATCCTCAAGACCAGTAAGTTTGAATCTTAACAGATATTTGTGTTTATGTAGTGGAAATATGAGAAAGCATATTTTGACTAATGGTATCGCCCTAGAGAGAAACATACTTGTTATAAATATGTTCCATTGCAATTGCTGGAAATCTAACAAACTTGCCATAAACAGGACTTACATCAATGTTTCTGCTTGACCTTTCTGGGAGAATAAAAGTACCTTCTGGGAATGCAAAACAAATGAATTTTTTGGAAACCAAATGAGTAACACAGCCCTTCCTCTTTATAAAATGGAGCCCCAATATAGCTGCTGCTGCTGCTTAGTAACAGTCTCTCCAAAGGATCCATAAAAGCACCAGATGGAAAGGTGCACACGAGTGTTTCTAACTCCAAGCTCTGATGTGAAACTCAGAAACACTCATGCTGTTGGTAGAAGAATTGGAGATTTTAGATGAATAGTGTTTTCCAAATGAAAACCATATCCTTCTAGACATGGAGAAGCTGTGCAATCAGCTCCCCTGACACACTTGTTTCTGCCAGTGGATGTGTTGTTGGAGCTGCAATAGCTGTTGCATACCATTTCCTGGGGCTTCCCAACAACAGCTATCTCTCTCCTACATTTTCCCTTTGGAAAAAGACATCCAGTCTAGCACTGAAAGCCTGCTGGAAAACACGTAGTAAAGTCTATGACTTTGGAGAACTTGAGTAACATAATGAAGATCTGACTTGATGATCTTACAAGTCTTTTCCAGCTTTAATGATTCTATGATTAAGGTCAAAAAAATACAACCAGGACCACTAAATCTGAGTATATTCAATGGGACCATAAGGGCACCAAGAAACTTCACACAAATGACAGTTAGTATTTCTGCCCATAACTAAATATTAAGAGATTAATGGAAATGCAGAACTAAACTAGAAGTGAGAAAATGGGGTGGTGATGGTGTTTCTCTTCAGATATTATTCTGGATGACTCGTTAATTTGGATTAATTATCACAATACAAATGAAATTAAAGTTGTGGATGCTCCCTCCCTGGAGGTGTTCAAGGCCAGGTTGGACGAGGCCTTGAGTGACCTGTACTAGTGGGAGGTGTCCCTGCTGATGGCAGGGGCTTGGAACTAGATGATCCTTGAGGTCCCTTCCAAACTTACCATTCTATGATTCTATTTTATAGTATCTTACACAAGTAGCTAAGAAGACTATTTCATACTGCTACTGAAGAAAGCAAAAATACATTAAAAATACATTTCTAGTAGCAGATGCAGTATCTTCACATAAGGAATGCTATTAGCCAGAAATGTAACAGAGCTGATAGAAACAGCCTCATCCCTTTCAGCCAGAAACTGCTGAAGAAGTTTGATTCTGTACCCAGCTCCTCAAAGCAGCGAAGTAAGAAACGTGAATTCCTCGTTGCAACATACAACTCCCTTATAGAATTTCTTTTAAAGAGAGGAAATAATTAAAAGCCAGTTAGAATTTCTGATGCATTCATCACTCAACAATCACACACATACACACACCATGTGTATGACCACCATGATCGCTGTGTATGACCACCATGATCACCATGTTTGTCTTGTGGAGCCTGATAAACCAAAGTGAGCAACTCCCCATCCCACTCCCAAATCCTCCTGAGCAGAACTCTTTGGCAAGGCAGGTTTAAAACCATCTGGGAGCCTTGCCAGCAGAAGTACAGAACCACTGCATTTCTAGCCTGGCTCTTGTCTGTGGCCTCTGCCAACTGGCTCCCATCACCACTGCAGAGCAGAGACTCAACTCCTTTTCATAACCCTCTGCTATGACCAGGCAGAGCTGTAAATCTCACTCTCACCATCTTGATACAAAAATCTCATCTTTGGTAAAAAAATCCTGGATTGGAGAGCATGGGCTGCAGAGAAGTATTTGTGCAGTTGTAGCAAACACACATTTTGAAAGACATCAGCAGACAGGAGTTATTCCTGTTCACCTATAGCTCTCCTCTCCTCCCCCTCTCTCCCCACACATCCACATGTTAAAATTAAGTGGGGCTTAAGAAATCTGTAAGTGGGATATACCCAAGTGTTTCCAATTTACCCTTGGTGAACTTGAATGAAAAAACATTTGAAAATAAAATTCTGGGTGAAATCTTACAGCATTGCCACAGCATATGGAGCTAATTTCAAATGGTGCTTTGATAATGTCATGATCTGTTAGAAAGTGTTCACCTTATACCAAAGATTATTATGAACTCAGTTGCCTCATGCAGTCTATGTTCATCTTATGATCCATAAGAAAGCTATTTAGTGGCTTGTGAAATGAGAACTTTGGCCAGAGCTAATTTAGAAGGGTGGTTACACTGTGGATACTGCAGCTTGTTTCTGCTAGGAGTTTTGTATTATTCAACTGTTCACAGCTAGTAAATTCATGTCTATTAAGCTGCAAATGTTATCAGATGAAGCACAGCCCATTGTAATCCCCACATGAAGTAAATAACTGATGAAATATTAGTTCCAGCATGCGTAACAAATATTTTTTCCAAACAGCATCTGATAAAGGAATTTGCTTTATTAACAACTAACTTACTCACACAATGGAGAAAAGCAGGAATCTGTTCTATCTCTACAGGCCAAAGCAATTTCTAAGTGCTTACCAGGAAAGAAAAAGACTTAACTGGAAACAAAAGCCCATCTAGATCACATCTTCTGGCAGGCACATAACCTGGCACTGGGAATGCAGTGGTACAAATACATTGAAGGGGTCTGTAGGATGAAAAACACAAGCGAAAAGGCACTTGTGCTACGGGCTTGTTGTGGAGCTGCTGTCAGATGCTCTGACACCACTGAGCAGGCCATAGTCACAGTGCAGACAAACTACTCATTGCTCTGCATTTCAGGGTGAAGAAAGGAGTAAATTTACACCCCACTTCCTGAGGCAAAACAAGGGTCAGCAGCTGCTATCGTGAGTCCAGCTTCTGGATCTTCTAAACCCAAACAGCCAGTAGCATGACCCAACAGGCTGGTCCAGCAGCCAGGGCAAATGTAAACATCAGCGCAAATTTGTGCTTGTGTTGGCCTTTCCTCTGAGCCACTGGTAGGAAGGCAGGTGGGTGTGAACCAATTCATGCTCCTCAGAAGATCTCCCTCTTTTCAGGCAGGTCTTAAGAGCCTCTTAACCCCATATGCAAAGGGAAAGTGTCTAAAAATCCTTAGATTCTCCCTAGAAAAGTAAGCTTTCAGGCACTATAAATCGTGCTTCCAGAAGCACTGCTTCAAATCTGGAGCACTCCCATGCACTACTTGTTTGCACTGCATCGAAAGGAAGCTCATTGCTGAATTTGTTTTACCAGCCTGTTTGCTGCGCTTTCCCTTCCAATAAAGAACACTCAAGCAAACAGTAACAACAGGAGCTTACACAGTGGGCCTAGTATGATGCACCAGAGAGGATGTTCAAGAGTAATGTGATAAAAACCAAAGCAACTGTTCAGAAAAGCAGGAAGCTCAAGAAGCGGCTTGGGGCTAAAGGTATTATAGAAAAGTCCACCATTTGTAGTGATCGCTCCAATCACTGAGAGGTCACACAGAATCATGGAATGTTAGGGTTTGGAAGGGACCTTGAAAGGTCATTTAGTCCAACCAGTCTGCCAGAGCAGGATTGCTTGGAGTAGGTCACACAGGAACTCTTCCAGGAGGGTTTTGAATGTTTCCAGAGAAGAAGACTCCACAATCTCTCTGGGCAGCCTGTTCCAGGGCTCTGTCACCCTCGCAGTGAAAAAGTTTTTCCTTATGTTTATGTGGAATATCCTATGCTCCAGCTTGCACCCACTGTTCCTTGCCCTATCATTGGACATTGCTGAGAAGAGCCTGGATCCATCCTCCTGAGACACCCTTTACCTAAACATTAATGAGACCACCTCTTGGTCTCCTCCTTTCCACTGAGTGGCTTAAGTGAAAGACACCAGGTACATGTAGAACCAGGTAAATGAGAATAAGCACTAAAACAAACACAAATCTTGTCCAAGTGCTGGGAACTTCACTTTGGTTTCCTCTTGCTTTCACAAGCTGCCACTATTGTTAGAGACCGCTGGCAGAAGAATTAAGTGAGGTCTTTCAAGATTTTGTGCCAGGGGATGTTTAGGTTGGATATTAGGAAAAATTAATTTACTGAAGGAGTAGTCAGGCATTGGGACAGGCTGCCCAGGGAGGTGGTGGGGTCACCATCCCTGGAGGTGTTCAAGAAACATGGCACTTCAGGACATGTTTTAATGGCTGTGGTGGTCTTAGGTTGACAGTTGGATTTGAGGATCTTAGACATCTTTTCCAACCAAAACAATTCTATGATTCTATGATTTAAAACTCAGTGTACTAGGGACAACTTCATACACCAGAGATGGTAGAATTTTCAGTCAGTAGTGACAGATTTTCTTCCCTCCCTTTGTTAAGTCAGTCCCTTTGCCTGCAGCAATACTTCAGACCAGAGTTTTTTTCTCAGGTACTAGCAGGAACAGTCCCTTCCCTCATTCCTCCTTTACTCCAGCAGCAATCCCTCTGCCTCTGAAGTCTCTCATAATTTCTTGCCAAAGAGAAAGGAATGACAAAAGCATTCAAAGAAAACCAGAGAAATCCCAAGCCTTATATGTGACATAAAGAAAACAATTCACATGATCTTTATTTTTGTAACCTTCGTCCTCCTCTCACCCCCATGCCTGTTGTTATCACTCAGCATGTTATTGTTATTACTTGAAATTTGTTTTTAAAAGTGCCTCTCCAGTGCTGGAGGTGCTTGAATCCACACTGAAAATATACAAAACATATGTCTAGCTTAGACCCTGTGCTCCCTGAGGAAGGGCTGCTATCCTCTGTAGCGCACTCAGCACGCTTATGGCATGAACAAATTATGAACAATAATAATAAAGAATAACTTGTGCCTATTTATCTGTTTGGTCTATGGAACTGATCTGTCAGTGACCCTGAAAACTCTCAGTGACACACACTGTGGTTGAGTTAAAACCAAGCTGCTCTTTCCATTGTTTTTTTTTCCCCCCAAATAGCTTGAGTCAAAATCCCAGGGTGGGTGACACAGAGCGACCCTCCTGCTTTTGATGTGAATGGGAAAGGATTTGTCTTTTTATATCAAAGCTCCCTAGGAAGAGGAGGTGGGTGGCCATGAAAGGGAAAAGCCATGAAATTATCTCCATTGGTTTATAAGAAACAGCTATTCGCTGGGATTTTGGGAGGGGGAAACCTTCTGAAAAATGTGCTCGTGTGATTCCTCTTGAGGCCAGCACATCTGAGCCAAGGCGCTCGTATCAAGTGAGGGGGAGCAGGAGAAGTTCTTCCCTTAATTGAGAACACACTTGTTTGCAGAGTTCAATGTCGGGAACTCCAACATTGTTTTTAAAAGACAGGGTATTGTGTAGGTGTTGGAATTCAGAAGAGGCAAAACAAAAGCGGATGGAAAAAGACAGCTGCGATGATTTAACTCTCTGAACACCTTTTGCCATTTCCCTTCCTGTGCCCCACCAACTGGATCTCACTCCTCTCTTGGCTGCTGCAAAGGGAAGCAAGCCCGTCTCCTCTGGCCCTCTCCCTCTTCCCCTCTCTAGCACATTCTTCCTCCAGCAGCCTCCTCCTGCCTACACCCAGCTTACTACAGCTAGCTCTTCATCCCTGCCTTCCCCAACTGCCACTGCCCAGCTGAAGCCAAGCTGCCTGCATGATGCACCCATACCTACTTGTGCTGGTCCTGGCATGAGAGAGCGGGCAGGGATTGGAGGATTGAAAGGGCTTGTGGCAGACCTGACAGTCAGAAATGGAGACAAGTTTCTGGTGGGTGACATTCATAGTATCATTTGGTTGGAAGAGACCTCTAAAATCATTGAGTCTGACCACTGAATTGACACCACTATGGCCATAAAGCTGTGTCCTGAAGTCCCATGTCTACATGTTTTTTGAGCGCCTCCAAGAATGGTGATTTCACCACCTCCCTGGGCAGCCTGTTCCAATGCCTGACCACTCTCCCAGTAAAGGACATTTTCATAATATACAACTTAAACCTCTCCTGGCACAACTTAAGGCCATATCCTTTCATCCTATCACTTGTTCTAGGGAAAAGAGACACCAACACCCACCTCACTTCAACCTACTTTCAGGTACTTGTAGAGAGCCAGGTGTATCCTCCTATTCTCTGGACTGAACAATCCCAATTCCCTCAGCTGCTCCTCACAAGACTTGTGTTCCAGACCCTTCACCAACTTTGTTGCCCGTCTCTGGACACACTCCAGCACCTCAATGTCCTTCTTGTAATGAAGGGCCCCAAATTGAACCCACCAGTGCTGAGTACAGAGCGACAATCACTTCCCTGGTCATACTAGTCACTATTAATGGCCAGGATGCTGTTTGCCTTCTTGGCTGCCTGAGCACGCTTCTGGCTCATGTTCAGGTCAACAGTCATGCTACCTTCAGCAGGCAGGAGTCAGCCTCTCCTAGATAGCCATCTTTGGCACCACAAGATACTTAAAATGTATATAATTCTCATGAGTTAACATAGAAATTAGCCTGACTTCACACAGTCACACTCAGATGGTACCTTGTTGCTGCTCACAGGCTACAGCCTGCATCTTCTTCTAGCTTAGGGGTCTTCTGAGCACAAAAAGATACACTTCCAGTTCTAATAGAGTACAAATCCAAGAGAGACAACACTAAAATCCAAAACATCCTTTACAAATCCTGGTGTTTTTTCATAACTAGGGCAAAGTTTCTGTGTATTAGGGTAAGGCCTATCAAAATACAGAAAATTCCTAGAAAGGGACAGAAGGTCATAAGCATCTTCATGTGTTTTAAAATTGGATTGCTGCTAGTCTGATGCAATGACAGGTTTATGTTCCTGCTTTTGAGATTGTCAGATGAAGACAAGGTAGTTCTGCGTTACTCAAATCAGATTAAATTTACCTAAATGTCACCTTTATCTGCTAGATGATGCCTCGATCCTTTGAAATGCATTGCAAAACTAGAACAGAGTGCAAATTTGTAAAGGTATGAATGTTTTTTCTCAAAGCTTTTAATATTCTGGGTCCTAATCAATAAATTAATTGACCTATGTTAAGGTGATGAGCTGAGATTAATTTAATTAGAAATAATTAATTCTTGTGGAAAATGAAGTACAATGCCTAGGTCTGGCCAGCTATAGTGACTAAGTATGACTGAGGCAACTGAGCTAGTGTAGCAACCACCATGTAATTCTGACCAGCAGGTCTTATTAATTTTCCTAAAATACATAATTTTGCCTGCTCAAGCATTACTCTTACACAAACCCCATTATCTTTCACCACAGCTGGTCTGGCAGCAGAGCAATGACATGATACTTCTGACTTACAAAAAAGGTAAGGAGGGACAATCAGTACCAATGTAGTAAAGGAGTGAGAATAAAAGATGCAAAGGAGAGAGCCAGATCCAGGTTGATGTCATGTATTCTTCTGCATGAGGCTTTTTATCTCACCCTTTATATCTTGGCTGCATTTGTGGCAACAAATGTGGCACCTTTTCACCACCATCATATGGTTTGAATTGATGTACCACTTCTATTTCACCAGAGGCATTTTGCCAAGAGAGAGAAAACAAGAAGAGAATTCTGAATTTGAAGGTAATCAGTACAGTTTTGCATAGTCAATGAAATTACTATAGCTGTTGAAAGCCTCAATTAAAAGGTGACCCAGCAGAACACTTAGTAGCAGGTAGTTTTGCTGATAATAATACTGAAAGACAAGGATGTGTAAATCTCTCTGTGTTCTAATCACATTGCTTGAATGACATCAGGTAAGTGGAATAGTATCATGACCAAATACCTCTGCAATAAACACAGTTTCTTATGTAGTAGTACATCTACCTCTTGCCGAGTCAAGACAGGCAGGATACATTGCCACCAAAACCCATTTTCATTTGATTACTACAACAACACTAGTGTGAATCCTGAAAAGAATTATTCTGTTTTATAGGTGGGAAGGGGAAATACTGTTTTAGCAAAAAAAAAGTACATTACAGCTTGCTATTGCCCCACGTCATTGTGACATTTAAAACCAAAAAGCAGTCTCACAAGTTTCCGAAGTAAATATTGTTACTGAAATCAAAAAAGTGGGAAGAAAAGGCTGGATGATGTACTTCAGTGCAGCTTCTGGTATTATCTTGTGGTTGGCTTGCCTTAGAATCAAAGTAGTTTAAAAAAAAAAAACAACCAAAACACTCAGATTTCCAGCCCAAATGTTGACATGTTTGCCCATCTCCTGAAACCACTAATATATTTTTTTTATCAGCTTAAGGGCCAGAGTGGGAGTAAGGTCAGTGATTTACTTAAATTTCATGTACAAGCAGGAAACATCTCACACTGTTTTTGTAGGCAGGTCAGTAGTATTCAGCTGAACTGGCAGCTTCAAACAATGCATTAAAATAATGAGGGAAAAATGGAAGAGATTGCATTTATGTACAGAGTGATTGCAAATGTTCAGGTACAGCAATCAGCTGGAAGAATTGTTTTCTATCTACTCAGAAATTATCAGCATAAGCAGACTATGGAGATATGGGTTGAAATCGAAAAAAAAAAATTTCAACCCATACTTGTGGTATTTCAGTTCTCCGTTTTTCATCCCCTTAGGGGTGAGGCTGAAGGATATCGAATCTGGATCTAGTTCTTAATTTTGTGGCTTGGTCTCTTTTCCAGTTCCCACAGAAACATGTTTATAAAGATCTCTTGACATTTCTCTGCATCTTTTCTTCTTTTTTTTTTTTTCCCCCTCATAATTTGAAGTGAGCCCTGCCCTTTCCCCTATAACACTGTGCTATTTACATGACTGCAGCATGTAAACACTAAAAAATGCAAGCAGAGCAACTCTGAGAAATACAGAGAAACAAATGTTAAGAGAACAGACCTTTCCACAGTTTTATAGGAGTTCCCACAGACCTGGGATTGCACACACTAAGTGAAGCAGAGCTGCATGCAAACCAGGCCCTTGCTCCAAGTGAACAAACAGACTTGTGTGACTCTGTGGACTAAGACTGAGAAGCAGGAGATTGCATCCTGACCTGCCAAAGAATAATTTTGCAACAGTGGCTGTGTGTCATACTGACTATGATGACTATGGACATCAATCCCTTGGGATTGTAAGCAAAAGCTTCACAGAAATGGGTAGCTTGACTTTTAAAAGATTATCAGGGCTTTAAAAACTCACCCAATAAATGGAAAATATGGACTAAAAAGTAGGCTTACTTCCAAAAGATGAAATCAAAGCCCTGATAGCTTTTATCATTGCTTCATCATTGCTAATAAAATGTCTGTAATTACCTGAGGACACTGAGGCCTTTTATTGGTGATGAGTGACATGGCATTGTGTGTCTGGAGACAGAAAGGTAAATACAATACACCCTGTGACAGCATCTCAAGAAACAAAAACAAACAGGGATCCAATTACAGATGAATACTGGCATAATCCTGAAATTATTTCCTCTTCTGTGCTCTGCACCTTCCCAACCTCCAAAAATGACTCTCAACCTGCTTGTTTTTCCCTGCACTTTAACAGCTGTCAACCTTAGGTGGAGCTTCTGCAGAAAGTGGCCCTCAAAACACCTTTTGTTGCTAGATCACTGAAAGTAGCCTCATCATTTAATCAAAAGCCTCTGCTTTAATCAGTGATCTCCTTCCAGTCACGGTTTCCATGGAACAGAGAACATTATTCTGTAACAAGCCTCCACTCCTGAAAAATGAGGGATTGTGTAGACATTGAAGGCTGAAATTCGCCCAATTTGCCCCAAGGGATGCCAAGTGTAGCTCAGAGAAGTACAAAGGGAACCTGTTCTTGCTGCTTTTCAACTCTGGCCCTACTTAAATTGCCATGGGGGTTTCACGTTTCATCCTCCTAAGGTTACTGTCTCAGGCTCTCCTGTAGAAAACATTAAGGACGTAGGGCTTGCTTTAAACCCACTTCCCTGGGAATAAGGCTAGGCTCATAATCTTCAAGTAACTGACGACTCAGATGTTTGGAATTGCCTGTTTTTCATGCGTGAACCAACCAGCCAGATATTTAGAGAGCGCTCCTAATTTAATCTGTTGATATATACACATGCATAAACACATAGAACACATACACATGGCACGGAAAGAAGGCAAAAGCAAATAAACACAGCACTTTCTACTTCACAAAGGCTTTATCATCAGAAAATGGGTTTTTTTTTCATGGTTAAAATTCTCACTATAGTCTTCGAAGGCACAAGGCAGTAACAGATACTACGCAGGAGGATCGCTTGATCTCCCATTGAAATGCAGCCACTTCGGAGGGGAACAGAGCATCTGTTTTACACATTATAATAGTTTGGGACATGAAATGAGGGTCCTTATAACCACCTGAAGCTGTAAAGGAAAATGTAGGCAAAAGGAATTTTAATTAGCTGAATCACTACAGCAAGAGCTCAGGGAATGCAATGGATAAAGCAGGTAAGATTCTATTGCTTATGTTTTGACTCTTCTGACAAGCTCCAAAATACTTTCATTTTGCTGCTAAAAGATGTTCTCACTTACCTCAGACCAAACCCACTAAAGTCGTAGAGTCATGGCAGATTTAAGCAGGCACAAAAGACAGCAGCACTGCCTCTGATGCCCAAGATGTGTAACGCAGCTATAAGGTGCATGCTGACAGTGGCTGAGGGACATCATAGCTGTGCTGCACTCTGACCACTGGCATAACACAGAGCCAAACCAGACAGACAATTCCTGGCTAGGGAAGCAGCAGAAATCTTAGAGAATATCCTCACAGACAGGTGTAGAGAGACAAGAGTTCATCTGTCAGCTTTACAGGCTGGATGTGGACATGTCTGCTTCAGCCACATGACCCAAGTAGCCAGGCTGGCACATTGCTATTTTATCAAACCTGGAGCAGCCTCGTGCCTTGTCAGGTCAAAGCATGGAGAGAAAAGCTGGTGTCTGCATCTACCTACACAGAACTGTCTTACAGAAACATGCAAATGTTTTGGTTGGAAAAGACCTCTAAGATCATTGAGTCAAACCATCAACCTAGCATCACCATGTCCCAAAGTGATATGTCCGCAGATTGTTTTTGACACCNTTTCTTGAACACCTCCAGAGATGGTGGCTCCACCACCTCCCTGGGCAGCCTCTTTGAATGCCCAACCACTCTTCCAGTAAAGAAAACTTTCCTAATATCCAATCTAAACCTCCTCACAACTTGAGGCCATTTCCTATTTTTTTTTTTTTGTCTTGATAGTAGGGAAAAGTGACCACCTCACTACAGCCTCCTTTCAGGGAGCTGTATAGAGCAAGGTCTCTCCTCAGCTTCCTTTTCTCCGAGCCAAACAACTCCAGTTCCCACAGATGCTCCTCACCAGACCTATTCTCTAGATCCATCACCCGCTTTGTTGCCCTTCTCTGGATCCACTCCAGTCCCTCAACGTTCTTCTTGCAGTGAGGGGCCCAAAACTGAGCTCCATATTCAAGGTGTGAATAATCCCAGAGTATTCTCATTGGCACCCACAACCTGTCCCAGGCAAATCCCAGAATACTGCCTCTCACCAGACAGCTGTGTGGTTCTTGTTCTTACTGCGAGCGAAGACCCAAGGTAATGCATGTGTAGAAGATGTCTACAGCTTAATTTACCCCAGTTGTAGTATAGAAACACAAGCCACCAGGCTGAAATCATGGGGATGGTGCCATCTGTATGTAATTGTTCGGGTTAGGCTTTCCATTACATTTTCTTCTGGAGGAAGGGGAGGATATACAACTGGGCAGCAATCATAACAATCAGCCCTTATGAAGCCGTGGTCAGAAATCACACTTTGGTTTGCTGAAGGCATGATTTGCATTTCAGTCTGACACATAAGAATGGTCTATTTCTAAACAATGTCACAGAAAATTACATGGAATTCCAATTTTATTCCAAATACTGTAAAGCAATAGGCCAAACAGATGGACAGGTATGGCATGACTTCATCTGTGGCATGCTAAGCTTGGCAAAAAGCCTACACAGTACAAATGTTTCAGCAGTCCTTAGGGGTAACAGGCATTACATTCAGCGAGGCCCAGAAATTAAAAGATCTAGCAATGGTTGCTTTTTGTTTTAACCCTGGAAGAGGCTGCTGGACTGGGAAAAGAGCTAGCTAGACTAACCAGCTTGTCATTTCTAAGGAAAAACTTCAGAAAATTTAATTGCAACAGCTGAAAACCAACCCGAAATACATTCAGCCTGAATTTATTTGTTCTGTCACATACATTTTCTTGGAAACTGGAAAACTTAAAAAGACTCTGAATGCTCCTCAGAGATTTATGAAAATTATACACACAGCCTGCCAAGTCTTTAACCTGTTTGCATCTTCCTAAAGAATTCACTAGTACCTTACAGTTACATAATAACACTGCAGTTCCATAAATATTGTCTGTAGCTCCAAAACCACGTTAAGAAGTTCCTGATGCCCTTCACAACATCTTCTCCTTTATGGCCTCTGAGTGCCCTGTTCTGCAGTTCACCTCTATCTCAGAGTACTGACAGAACTATCTGCAAGACTGATCCACAAGCTCAAGTGCTGACCTGAGGGGATAGAGAAACCTGGTACCAAACAGGCTCTGACTGGAGATTGTCTGTGGAATGATGCTCTGAATCCCAGCATGATGAGGGTTGCAAAGGACCTCTGGAGATCATCTAGTCCAATAATCCTGCTAAAGCAGGGTCACCCACAGCACCTTGCCCAGAATCATGTCCATGTCAGTTTGGAATCTCTCTAAAGACGAAGACTCCACAACCTCTCTGGGCAGCCTGCTCCAGGGCTCCAGCACCCTCACAACAAAGATCCTCCTGGAGGCACTACTGAGACAGAACAGTGAAGAGGTGATTAGGTACAATCAGTACAGCTTCACCAAGGTCAAATCCTGCCTGACAAGCCTGGTGGCCTTCTATGAAAAGGTCGCAACATTAATAGATGAGGGGTGAGCAACTGATGTCATTTACCTGGACCTGAGCAAAGCCTTCGACACTGTCCCACACCACATCCTGGTCTCNCACCACATCCTGGTCTCCAAGCTGGTGAGACGTGGGTTTGATGGTTGGACCACTGGACGGGTAAAGAACTGGCTTGATGGC
>VWYK01033423.1:1552-12163 GCA_013399775.1 Semnornis frantzii | reverse complement strand
CTGCATGGATCCTTCCCTCCAGAGAGTCAACCTCACCACACAGCTTAGTGTGCTCCAGGTAAAAATGCTCATTTATTTTTCTCCTTTGGAATTCCATTCCAGTTCAAGGCCTTGCTGGTTTTTATTTAATTCTCCTGTTTTTGTTGAATTTGGAATCCTTTGGCTGTGCACAGAGCCAATGTGCCTTTGCCACTGCCTTGCCAATTTTATTTCTACAGAGCATAAAAGAGATTTATCGGATCAAATCCATCAGTCTATTAAAACTGTTCTAGTTGGTCTCTATTCATCTTAATTTCAACTGGATCTATTGAGTTCCTGGTTAGAAAAGTGCAATATGGAGCAGAGTTGCATTTTATTAGAGGGGAAAAATGGAGTTTTGATGAGAGAAGATGAACATTGCCTGAGTGGGAAAGAGGAGCAGAGAAAAACTCACTTTGATTTCCAACCTAAAGCTGTGTGTTTTGGGACACAGGATAGCTTCCAGTCCTTGAGTCAGAATGTGGGGCTTGGAAGGGACCTTGAGATCAGCCGATCCAATCTTGCCAAAGCAGAGGCACCCAGGGCAGGGCACACAGGAACACATCCAGGAGGGGTCGAATCTCTACAGAGAAGGAGACTCCACAACTGCGGAAGGAGGAGCTCGGGAAAATCAAGAGACGACCCAATATGAGTTAGCTCAGGATAGTCCAACTTTATTAAGAGCATCATCACTTTATATATCATTAGTATTAGGGGTGTATGCAGTCACGCATTGCTGTTTGCATTGCAGTTGGTGCACAAGACTTGTTCGCGCCAACTAAGCTTAGCACAGATTGGTTAGTCTAAAGATACCAGGGTGCATAGTTGCTTCTGCTTGCAGTTACTTTGTAGCAACACTGCTCCATTCTCCCAGGCCTCAGTTTCTGCAAAAGTTGTTCATTTCAAATAGCAAGCTCAAGGTATACTGGCCACTTGTCACGTATTCAGGCCTGCTTCATTTCAGCATGCTCAGGACTTTTGTCAAGGCCTGGATTGTACAGCACCTCCATGGACCCATGTCCCTTTTCCTTTAGCCACTCTGCAACACACAACCTCTCTGGGCAGCCTGCTCCAGGCCACCAGCACCCTCACAATGACAAAGTTTTCTCACCTGTTCCTGTGCCACCTCCTCTGCTCTAGCTGGCACCCTGTGCCCCTTGCCCTGCCACTGGACGTCCCTGGGGAGAGCCTGGCTGCATCCCTGCACATCTTAAGCAGCAGCAGCAATGAGGGCAGCCCTCAAGCTCCTCTGCTCCAAGCAGCCTCAGCTCCTGCCGCATAGGGAGATGTTCCACTGCCTGCAGTGGGGTTCTGTGCTGGGCTCTCTCAAGCAGCTGCCTGAACAACTTGAGCTGAGTGGCCCAGACCTGGCCTCAGGAGGGCAGGGTAGAGGGGGAGGAGAACTTCTTGATCCACTCACCACAGCTTTTCTAGCCCAGCCCAGAATGGCCACCAGGGCACATTGCTGGCTCATGGCCATCCTGTTGTCCACCAGGCCCACCAGGTCCCTTTCCCCTGTGCTTGACCTTCCTCCCAGCCACAGCCTCTGGGCTCAGAGATGGAGAGAATGGATTGTGTTGGAAGGGACCTCAAAGCTCAGCCAGTGCCAAGGGACATCTCCCACCAGCACAGGCTGCTCAAGGCCTCATCCCGCCTGGCCCTGAACACCTCCAGGGAGGTTGTGGATTACAGAACCACACAACCTCCTTGGGCAAACTGTGCCAGTGTCTCACCACTTTGCAGGTGAGTGCCAGGCTCTTATAGTATCTGTCACTTTGGGGAATGAAGAGTGAGGTTCAGATTCCCTTGCCAAAGCCTGATAACATTTCTTTTCCATCTCCTTGCCACTGTTTTCCCAAATGCCAGGCTGATGCTCTTGGTCCCAGCTCTTTGTGTGCTCCAGTCCTTGAGAGAAAGATCAAGTGGAGCTGATCACTGGGGTATGGCTCAGGTTGGAAGGGACCTCAAGAGACCTTCTACTCCAACCTGCCTACCATGGGCAGGGACACCTCCCACCAGCCCAGGGTGCCCAAAACCTCATCCAGCCTGGGCTTGAACACCTCCAGGGAAGTGGCAGCCATGGCTTCCCTGGGCAACCTGTGCCAGTGTCTCCCCACTTACTGAAGAACTTCTTCCTCAGACCTGGTCTAACTCTGCTCTTCCTCAGCTTCAAAATGCCAAATAAGTGCTTTGCTTGTGGCTGTTCAGTGCTTACTCTTCAGGTAGTACCTTGGATTGCCACTCAGCCTCTCTGGTGACTCCTTATGGGCCCACAGGTGACTTCCAGCCTGAAGAATGAACTTTGCTATCAGAATTAGCCAGGGGGGTGTGGATATTTCTGTTTACAACCAGCAGAACCTTAGGGACACTTTGAAGCACAGGAAACTTCCCAGCAGCCAGAAGGGGCTCAGACCACATCCATCTGGTGGGATTTTGTGGCCTTTCGTGGTGAGAAAGGTTCCATAAAGGGTTTGAGGCATAAGAACTTGAACAGAGAGCTCCTCAGGGGTCTGTTTGTGGCTCTGTGTGCAGAAGCCCACAGGACTGCAGGAGCTTTTGCATTGCAGCAACCCCTGTGTACTTGCCTTTGGAGGGGGGGGTCTTGATGTCCCTAAGCAGGGGAAGAGGTGTTGGGGTGCAATGGCTGTCACAGATACTCATTTGGCCTGCAAAGGAGTCTTAAGTGGCCTGTTAGAAAAGAAATGTTCTGAGGAAGGCAGAAAGTCTGTCTTCAGCAAATGTGCAGCAATGAAAGACAGCAGGGAGAAGTCTGTGAGGTTTATTAGCTCATTTGTTTTGAGCCACAGTTTGTAGATTCACAGAATGGTTTAGTTGGAAGGGACCCGAAAGCTCAGCCAGTGCCAAACCCCCTGCCATGGACAGGGACATCTCCCACCAGCACAGAGTGCTCAAGGCCTCATCCAGCCTGGCCTGGAACACCTCCCTGGGCAACCTGTGCCAGTCTATCCCCACCTCACTGCCAACAATTTCTTCCTCCTCTCCACTCTCACTCCCCCCTCTCCCAGCTCAAAACCACTGTCCCTCATCCTGGCACTCCCAGCCCTTGTCCAAAGTCCCTCCCCAGCTCTCCTGCAGCCCCTTCAGCTACTGCAAGGCTGCTCTGAGGTCTCCCTGGAGCCTTCTCCAGGCTGCACAGCCGCAACTCTCCCAGCCTGTCCCCACAGCAGAGCTTCTCCAGCCTCTGATCATCTTAATGGCCTCCTCTGGACCCTCTCCAGCAGTTCCAGATCCTTCTTTAGCTGGGGGCTCCAGAAGTGGAGGCAGGTGAGGTCAGAGCAGAGCAGAATGTAAGGGCACAGCAGGGATGATGTGAATGTCTTCATTTTGCTGCTCCAGCCAGCAGAAGCTGCTTAGGTGACTTCTTCAGTCCTGGAAGGCCATTTCTGCATTCCCTGGTGTTGCTTAGGTAGCTTCTCTGGCTGTTGCTGGATCTGGATATGCCTGCCAGGTTGGGAGGTTAAATAGCTGGTGCTAAGAGCTCAGCCAAAGCACTGTGGACAAAGCAAATCAGCCCTCCCTGCCTGAGCAGCTTCTCACCAAACCCTCTTGGCCTGTTGTCAGGTGCTCCCTGTCCAGCTATGAGACTGGGGGGGGTGAAGGGTGGTGTGAAGTCTTGCCTAAAACGCAGCTCTTGCTTGAGCTACTGCACCTCAGGGACTGGCCTCTTGTGTTAAGGCCATGGTGGTTCTCCACAGGAGAGGTGAACATGTCCTGCCCCTCTATGCAGCACTGGTGAGGCTGCACCTTGAATCCTGGGGTCACTTTTGGGTCCCTTCCACCCTGACTGATTCTATGATTCTGTTACTCCCTTAGTGGAGGCTGCCTGGTGGAAAAGGATCTGGGGCTGCTGAAGATGAGCCAGGGTGTGCCCAGGTGAGCAAGAAGGGCACCAGCAGCCTGGCCTGGAACAGCAATGCTGTGGGCAGCAGCAGCAGGGCAGGGATTGTCCTTTTGTCCTGGGCACTGGTGAGGCCATAGCTCAAATTCTGGGTTCAGTTTTGGGCCCCTCCCTCCCAGAAGGATGCTGAGGGGCTGGAGCAGGTCCACAGAAGGGCAACAAAGCTGGGAAAGAGTCTAAAGAAGAGGGCTGGGGAGGAGCAGCTGAGGGAGGTGGGGGTGGTTAGTGTGGAGAAGAGGAGGCTGAGGGAGACCTCATTGCTGTCTGCAGCTCCCTGAGGGGAGGCTGCAGCCAGCTGGGGTTTGGCTCTGCTCCCTGGGATCAGGTGATGGAAGGAGAGGAACTGGCCTGGAATTGTGCCAGGGGAGGCTTAGGTTGGAGAGGAGGAAAAATGTCTTTGCTGGTGGAGTGGTGGAGGGATTGGCACAGGCTGGCCAGGGAGGTGGTGGAGTGCCCATGCCTGGAGGTGTTCCATGTGTGGCTACTTGGGGCCATGGTTTGGTGTCCATGGTGGAGTTGGGGTTGCTGCTTGGTCTGGATGACCTCGGGGAGCTTTTCCAAGCCAAGCAGCTCTCTGACTCTGTGCTGAAAGAGCCTCCCGGTTGGCCTGACTGCATGAGGGTGACTGCTGCTTGTTAAAGAAGGGAGTTATCCAGAGAGGGCCTGGCAGGGAAGGGGCTGGAGAAGAGGCTGTCACTTGCTGGTGGACTGATTTGTCTCAGTTGGGGGATAATGGGGAGAAGTGGGTCAGTGTTTGAGGTTTATTTGTGGCTGAAGGCAGAGATCATTATGGAGATGGCTGCGAGATGAATGGACAACTGCGGCAGTGAGAGGAATGAAAGCTCCTGCAGAGCTCCCCCCTAGGTCCTAAGCTGTCAGGTAGCTGTGCCTCAAAACAATGACCCAGCAGCCAGTCAGGAATGAAACCTCAATTAGAGTGAAGAATGAAGGGGCTGTGGTGGTGAAGTTCCTTAATCCCAGCCTCCAGAGAGTTGTGGTGATTAAATACTTGCTTTATAATCAGCTGCCTGCCCCGGGTTGGTGATGGAGCACAGCTCAATGCCACTGAGTTGAAATGTGATGAAATCTGTCTGGGTTCACAGTTAAAGTCCACTCCAGGGTGACTGCTGGACAGCTCAGTGCTCCTTTGAGCAATGATGCTCGGAAAGAAATGTGCCCAGAGGAGGAGTGTATGGGTCTGGGGGCATCACAGCAAGCATCTGAGCACCTTTTAGTCCAAGGCCTGAAGGGATCCTCCAGGAGCTGAAGGGATCCTGCAGGAGGGCTTGGATCAGGTAAAGAAGGCTGATCTGCACTTTTGCCTCAGCATCCCTTCCTTTACAATCATTTTACCTCCTTCAGTTTGGTTTCCAGCATTTCTTTTTCATCCCTCAATGAAGGAGTGTGGGCAGCAGAGCAAGAGAGGGAATTGTGCCCCTTGGCTCTGCTCTGCCCAGACCTCACCTCCAAGCCTGCCTCCAGCTCTGCTGTCCCCAGCACAAGGAGGACACAGAGCTGCAGAAGTGAAGCCAGAGGAGGCCACAAGGATGAGCAGCTCTGGTGTGAGCACAGGCTGAGGGAGCTGGAGGTGTGCAGCCTGCAGAGGAGAAGGCTCCAGGGGGACCTCAGAGCTGCCTGCCAGTGCAGGAAGGCTGCAGAGAGACTTTTGCTGAGGGTGTCTGGAGCCAGGCCAAGGGGGAATGGTTTGGAGCTGAGGCAGAGCAGGGCTAGAGTGGAGCTGAGGAAGGAGTTCTTCAATGTGAGGGAGGTGAGACTGGCACAGGTTGCCCAGAGAGGCTGTGCCTGCCTCCTGCCTGGAGGTGTTCCAGGCCAGGCTGGATGAGGCCTTGGGCCACCAAGCCTAGTTGAGAGGTATCTGTGCCCGTGGCAGGTCTTGGAGTAGGAGATCTGTGAGGTTCCTCCCAACCTGAGCCACGCTGTGATTCTGTATCCCCAGTCTTTCTGTTGGGAGGGCAGACAGAGCAGCAGCACCAACCTCAGCATGCCCTCAGGGCCCCTGAAAGGAGAGTGCTGGCACATGGTGTGGTGACAGCCACAGGGGCTGTGCTGAGGTGGAGTTGTGCCCAGAGTGTTCAAGGCAAGGGTGGATGAGGGCTTGAGCACCCTGGCCAAGCCGCAGATGTCCCAGCCCGTGGCAGCTGATCTTTGAGGTCTCTTCCAACCCATCCCAGTCCACAAATGCCTTCTGGCACAGAATGTCAGCATGGAGTAAATAGCCCTGGGTGCAGCTGCCACAGTGGGAGTGAGGGGAGAGCAAGATCCAAAGCTTGGCTGTGCTGTGCAGAGCAGTGGGGATGCTGCTGCTCAGCTGGGGTGGGGATGCTGCTGCTCAGCTGGGGTGAGGCTGCAGCCTGGAAACAGCAGGACAAGCTGGGTGCTTAATGACTGCCAGGACCTCAACTGCAAATCACCACCTGATGGATTGCAGGGTGCTAATGAAATGGAGATTTATGGAGAAGGGCACACTTAATAAAACCTCATCTGGCTTTGTTTCCACTCTGCAACAGAGGAGTGGAAGCCCAAAGATTTATATTCATAGCAGGGATTTGGCTCTTCATTGTGACACCATTTCTTGGGGAAGTTCTCTATTTAAATACAGTATTCAGACTTGGAAACCTTTGGGAAGCTCTGAAAAGGGCTTGAAACTCTTAAAGGGGTTGGAGAAACTCTGTGGAGAGGCTGAGAGATTGGAGTTGGTCAGCCTGGAGAAGAGAAGGCTCCACGGAAACCTCAGAGCTAAACATTTCTCCCTTCTCTCCACTCTCCATCTCCTTCTTGCAGTTCAAACCACCCCCCCCTTGGTCTGGCACAACAGGGCCTGCTAAAATATGTCCCCAGCTTTCTTGGAGCCCCTTTCAGCACTGAAAAGCCACCAGAAGGTCTTTCTGGAGCCTTCTCTCCTCTAGGCTGAACACCCTCAACTTTCCCAGCCTGGCCTGACAGCAGAGAGGCTCCAGGGAGAACACAGAGCTGCAATTCAGTATCTGCAGGGGACCTGCAAGCAGGCTGGGGAGGGACTGTTCAGAAGGGCCTGTGGGGATAGGCTGAGGCCAATGGTTTGGAACTGGAGCAGGGCAATGGTTAGGTTGGGCATCAGGAGGGAGTTGTGCACAGTGAGGGTGGGGAGAGACTGGCACAGACTGCCCAGGGAGGTGCTTGAGGCTCCATCCCTGGAGACATTCAGGATCAGCCTGGCTGTGTCCCTGGGCAGCCTGCTCTGGCTGGAGCTGTCCCTGCTGCCTGCAGGGGCTTGCACAAGATGCCCTTGGAGGGTCTCTTCTAGCCCAAAGCAATCTGTGAAGCTGTGAATCATGTCACTGTTTGTAGGTTTGAAGTCACCTGAGCCATCCCCTGAAGGAAACAGTGACAGCAGCAGTCTCAGGAGCATGAGCAGAAGTAATGAAGCTGTAATTAGCAATTAATAAACTGTGCAGAACCTTAAGGTTTTAATAACTGCTGCACTGGCCTAGAGGTCTGGTGCTGGAGTGAAGGAGTCCCTTAGAAAGCTACAGCTCTGAAGCTTAATTATCTTCATTTCCTTGAGACACCATCTGCTCTTGCAGCCAGCTTCTGGGGATCTTTGGTTTTAAGGCCTCCACTTCTGCAGCTTTTACCAAAAGAGCTTTAATTGGTGGCAGGAGTAAGATATGGGGACTGATACGGCCTTCATAGCTGATGTGTTCTGCAGAGAGAGCAAGGCAAGGTTCTGTGCCAACAGGCAGCAAAGTGTGCAGTCAGAGGAGGAGCTGGGGGAAATGGGGGCAGAACCTTGCTGTGGTCTGCAGAGAGGCTAAGTCTCATTTCCAGAGGGAGTACAGAGTGAGGTCACAGAATTCCAGAAGGGTAGGGCTTGGAAGTGACCTCTGGAGATCATCCAGTCCAATCCCCCTGCTGAAGCAGGGCACCCACAGCAGCTTGCCCAGAATCACAATAGCCAGAGTGGGTTGGAAGCTCTCCAGAGAAGGAGACTCCTCAACCTCTCTGGGCAGCCTGCTCCAGGCCTCCAGCACCCTCACACCAAACAACTTTCTCCTCCTGCTCAGATGGAACCTCCTGGGTGCCAGCTCATACCTGTTGGCCCTTGTCCTGTCACTGGGCACCACCTCAGAGCCTGGCACCTTCATCCTGGTACCCACCCCTCAGATATTTACAGACACTGATCAGGTCACTTCTCAGGCTTCTCTTCTCCACACTAACCAGCCCCAGGGCTTTCAGCCTTCCTCTGTAGCAGAGATGTTCCAGGCCCTTCATCATCCTTCTACCCTCCTCTGCACTGTCTCCAGCAGGTCCCTGTCCCTCTTGAACTGGGAAGCCCAGAACTGGACACAGTACTGCAGGTGCAGGGCAGAGCAGAGGTGGTGCTGTCTGTTTCTCTGTCTGTCTCTTCCCACCTCAAAAACTTCTGAGTCTGGAAGCAGTCACTGTAAAAACGACAGACAAGGATTAGTCACCTCCTGAGCTGCCTGCCACCAGGAGTCCAAGCCTAGAGCTAGCTGCCTGCCTGTGTTGGGGAGGAGAAGCTGCTCCCTGCTCAGCTCTGTTGAGTGACTCTGCTCGTCTTGCTGTGTGCTGCTCCATGCCTTGCTGAGCACTGGAAGGTCAGCTCAGGTTAGAAGCCAAACTGCCTCACCACTCCTTGCTCTCCTCAAGCTGAGCCTGAAAAATGGCTAGGGGAAGGGACTTCTGATGTGGGCTTGCACCTGCATGAAGTCCATCAAGGCCCAGGGCAAGGTCTTGCAGCTGGGTCAGGGCAATGCCAAACACTGACCCAGGCTGGGTGAGCAGTGGCTGCAGAGCAGCCTGCAGGAGAAGACCTTGGAGGAGTCAGGTGGTGCCAAAGTGCCCAGGAGCCAGCACTGGTCACTGGCAGCCCAGAGCCAGCTGTGTGCTGGCTGCAGGCAGAGCAGGACACAGGGAGGGGATTCTGCTCCTCTGTTCTGCACAGAGCTCACCTGCAGCACTGCCTCCAGCTCTGGGAACCCAGCACAAGAGGGATCTGGAGCTGCTGGAGAGGGTCCAGAGGAGGCCACAGAGGTGATCAGAAGCTGGAGATGCTCTGTTGTGAGGCCAAGCTGGGAGAGTTGGGGCTGCTCAGTCTGGAGAGACCTCAGAGCAGCCTTGCAGTGCCTGAAGAGGCTCCAAGAGAGCTGGGGAGGGATTTTGGGCAAGGGCTGGGAATGCCAGGAGGAGGGACAATGGCTTTGAGCTGGGAGAGGGGAGAGAGAGAGTGGAGATAAGGAAGAAATTGTTGGCAACGAGGGTGGAGAGAGACTGGCACAAGTTGCCAGGGAGGATGTGGTTGCCCCCTCCCTGGGGGTGTTCAAGACCAGGCTGGATGAGGCCTTGAGCAACCTGTGCTGGTGGGAGGTGTCCCTGCCCATGGCAGGGGGTTGGAACTGGATGAGCTTTGAGGTAATTTCCAACCCATCCCATTCTGTGAATCATAGAAAAAGCCAAACTCTCCCTGCCTGCCTCTCAGCCCCCTCCACACTGATCAGTGGTGGCTGAGCTCAGGGTGAGCAGAGTCAGATGAAGCTGAAGGACTTTTTGGTGTGCTTTCAGCTAGCTGGAGCCTGTATCAGCAGAGAAGAGGAGAAAAAGGAGCCTTGGGAATTTGGGAAGGGCCATTTTGGCCATCACTCACCTCCACAGCAGGATTATCTGAAGGATTCATCCCTGCCTTGTGTAAATCAGCTTTAATTAATAGAGCAGATGCCCCAACAAAGCATCTGGAAATGAAATGGAGGAGAGAAGAGACAAGAGGCAGCTGCTGCTGGCTGTCAATATTTGCTCTTTGGGAAATGAAGCTCTGCAGGAACTTCAGAGCCTCCATTTCAGATGCAGAAGCTGATTTTTTTTTTTTTTTCCTGTGGAGGTATATGGAGCAGAAAAAATTAACTAACCATCCTGCTTTGTTTGATTTTAGTGCAGATGATGTAAGGAGAACGAAGCTTTTGGAGCAGGGCCAAGCCCTGAAATCTTGGTTGCTACTGAAATATTAAGACCTTGCCTCTGTTGTGCAAGATGCATTAATTTTGGAGCAGCTGTCTCTAGAGCAAGGAACTTTCCCAGGCTCCTACGACATGGTCTTGGCTTATCACAGGATCCCAGCATGGTATGGGGTTCAAAGAGACCTCTGGAGATCATCAGTCCACCCCCACTGCCAGAGCAGGGGCACCCAAGGCAGGGCACACAGGAATACATCCAGGAGGATCTGGAAGCTCTGCAGAGCAAGAGACTACACAACCTCTCTTTGCAGCCTGCTCCAGGCCTCCAGCACCCTCACAACAAACAACTTTCTCCTCCTGTTCAGGTGGAACCTCCTGGGTGCCAGCTTCTTCTTGTCCTCTGTTCTTCTTGTCCTGTCACTGGGCACCACCCAAAGAGCCTGGCACCCCTTGACATCCACCCCTCAGATATTTACAGACACTGACCAGGTCCTCTCTTAGGCTTCTCCTCTCCACACTAACCAGCCCCAGGGCTCTCAGCCTTTCTCCACAGCAGTGATGTTCCAGGCTCTTCATCATCCTCCTACCCTCCCCATGGCTCTCTCCATCAGACCCCTGTCCCTCTTAAACTGGGGAGCCCCAAACTGGATACAGCATTGCTGCTGTGGTCTTGGCAGGGCAGAGCAGAGGGGCAGCAGAATCTCC
>VWYK01033419.1:6729-20502 GCA_013399775.1 Semnornis frantzii | reverse complement strand
TGTAGAAAACAATGAGGTCTCCCCTTCGCCTCCTCTTCTCCAGACTAAGCAACCCCAGTACCCTCAGTTGTTCCTCTTAAGACGTGCCCTCTAGACTCTTCACTGTCTTCACTGCTCTTCTCTGGGCACACTCCAGTAATTCAACTTTATACTGTAGAAAGGACAAAGCTGCATCAGTCCTTTGTAGTCACCTTCACTGACAGCACCCTCTAGGTGGTCTCTGAATTCCCCTGAATGACCATGCTCAATCCCTCCTAAAATCCCTAATATCTTCAGTCATCATTTCCAAGAAACTGTGTTTCCCATTTTGCCTTTCAAATCACAAGCTATGATTTCACCCTCCTGAATTATAAATGCTAAATCACACTGCAGTCATGGCAGGCAGCTAAAGAGGATCCTCACAGCCAGGAGAGGGAAGTGCATTGTCCCACGATAGCTGTCCCAGGTCTCCTGTGAATGAGTCCAACTTCTGCCAAGGCCATGCTAGAATAAATATGTCAAGTTCATCTTCAGTCTCCATCAATACTGGCAGCTAAATGTGTTGCACTGGCTAGTTTTGAGCTGTGGGAGCCCCTGGGAACAGGGTTCAGGCTCATTCTCACAGGGATCAGGGAACATTCAGCAGGTAACACTGACATTAAGCCCCTCTGAACTACAATGGAGCAGGAACCAAGCCAGAGCTAAAATGCTGAAAATCTTCCATTTCTTAGCACTACATGGATAAAAGGGAGGTTTTTTAATGCTTAAAACTGATGTTGTCAGATTTTCTTTGTCACCTCTGCTAAAGCAGGGACATAAAAATGAATCTTTTAAACTACATTCTCCCAGAGCAAGTAGAAATGCACAAGACCATGGAGAATTGTAGTAAAATTTGACAAGGAGCCATGGACAAAATCACATCAAATACCAATCAAAACAGTGAAATAAATCCTATTCTCCCACCCCAAAAGATGAACAGTAAGGTTGTGCACAGTGTAGAATGCAAAAGTCTCACTGCTGAGCAGACGCAGCCACAGGTAAAAGAGCACTTGTGGGACAGTGTCTGGGCTGCAGAAGTCACTATAATTTCTTGCATCTTTGAGACTTGGGTACATTCACCAGGAAGCATTCATCTGTACCTGTAAAAGAGGCAGGGCTGTCTCCCAAAGGTCACAATGACGTTGCTGCCTGCATTGAGGTTGTTGCCTGTAATTGTCACCTGGGTGCCACCCGACACTGGTCCCCGCTTTGGCTTCAGATCAGAGAGTGTCAGAGTCTGTGAAGGCAAAAGGTCATGTTGAAAACACAGCAGAGGAACAGAGCTAGCTTCCCTCTCTCATCTTACTGATGGAGAGAGGTAGGTCCCCTCAGGGGTTAGCTGGAATTATGAAGATGATCAATAGAGGAACCTATGATGACATCGGTCCTACCATAGACAGAGAGGAGCCTAGGATGATACCAGTAGACACCCTGCTCGAATGGCAGGTTTGGTGGGATGAGTTCAGACCTAACCCCAGTCTATTCTCCTCACCCCTGCAAAGTTAAGGTTGCCCTCATACCTGCGCAGAAATACATTGTGCTTGCAAAGTCTGCTCCAGACCTGCAGCAGCTGGAGCTGTGATCTCCATCTCCACTGCCGGTTTCAAACAGCTCAAGTGTCTTTTTGCCATCATGAAACACTAACACTGCAAGATAAGCTGAGTCTTGAACTGGCTGGTTGAATGTCAACGAGGACTCTGCATCTCCAAACTATGGCACAAGTGATGAAAGTATTTGAATCTTGAAAAGATTATTTCAAACACATTCTGAGTGTGTGGATCCCTCCCTGACCTGAGGAGGGAAGAGAACCTGCTGTATGGTTCCAGAGAGATGACTAAGAGCTTCCCCTGTGCTCACAGGCCTTTTCCTTCAGAAGGAGGGCAGATACTATTCATCAGAACATCTGAGATCTCCCACATGCCTACTACTTGACCTTAAACCTTTTTCTTGTCAGTCTTGGGTGTTGAGACAGTCCAGTACTGCATTAATGTCCCACACTGATACAGCAAGATGGTGTTCATGTTGAGATGCATCCTGGAATACTACAGCCACAAAGGTGCACTGTCCAGACAAACACTTTCCCCCTCTTTTCACTGATATTCCAAGACTCATTGCCAAGTATGACAGGGTGATGTGTTAACATATCAAAAGAAAAAATAAAAAAGGGCACAAGTTAGGGGCTGCAAATGTCCAACCTCTTTTTCTTACCCTCCTGCTCTCAAAATCAAGAAGAAATACTTGCACTCTGAAGGCACAGATCACCTGTTACCACAATGCAGAGAGGAGACATCCATTTTCAGGGAGAAATTTGGAGTTACAGTTTGTTCTTTCATTTGCATTTTAATAGAAAAACTTTCCATTCAGTCCCAAGTGAAAAGCTACTATATGCATTTAAATGAAGATTATTTCCCCCCTCCCCTTTAAGAATAATGACACAAATGCTTGAAGCTCTCCTCAGCTCCTCTCAACAAGCAGGTACATCACACAGGCACCTTATTGAGCTTTAGAGACCATTAATACATGTTTATAAAGCCACCTGATGCACACCACAGCTCCCTCTTCCCTCCCCTGCCCCCCAACACAGAGCCCTCCCTGCGCCCCTGTCCCCCTCTGGCTAATCACTTTGAAAAAGAACAGCAAAGTTTCCACTTTGCTTATGTTCAAAAATGCAGCTGCCACTTGGAGAAAGGGGTGAACACGAATATTAGACACAGGGTAGAAATATCTGTTGTCAGAGTTGGGCACTTCTTGTGTTTAAACTTGGTTGGTTTTGACATGATGATTTGCAAACTGGTATTATACTTTTCTGGGAATATTCTCATCCTGGTTTGTGCTAGAGTAGAACTAATTCTGGTCAGCGATTTGGCTTCTCAGTTCAGGTTTCCTCAGGAACTGCACTTGCTGGAATTCAGGGCATGTTTGCATGGACAGTGGCTGTTGCCAGCAGTGATGGGTAGCAGTGATGATGCTGAAGGGTAGTTACTGCCAAGGGTTGAGCAGCAGAAAGACTCTTGCTTAGACTTGCTCCTGTGCACACCAAGGTCACTGCAACATCTCATGGGTACCACAAGTTGCTTGGGGTGCCACAAGTAAGAGACAGCAGCTGTGTGGAAGATTGGACAGGTGGCCCTAAGGTGACCAACTAGGGATTCCATCCCATGGGTGTCATTCCATCCTGTGGGTATCATCATCTCTATGAAGCTGAGGGATCACCAGGGTCAAGACTATTCTTCAATGGTCAGTGTCTGAGGAAGACCCTGTCTATTATGCCTTTGTTTTCCTGAATCTAGTTCCAGAATCCAACTCCTGAATCTGCTGGGTATACTTCTGAGTTCATTCTGGCACTTCCCCAGTGCCTGCCTCCTGCATCAGTGGTGATGACGATGTAATTGCCATCAAGGTAGTTGGGGTCAAAATTGGTTTGTATCTATTTAGTTTCAATGTCATTATTTTCGTTCAAACTGGTTTAGCTTCTTTTCCAATCCACCAGTCTATTACCCTTATTTCCTCTTTCCTTTGGGAAGGGAGAGGGGTTGACAGAGAGTGTCTGCCACTCATTTTGTGGCAGCACTAACCCTTGACAATTCTCTAACAACTGTTACTGGGAATTATCCCAATGTAGCTATTATCCCAAAATGCAGATGTGAAAGATGCCTTTGAGTATGCAGCGTTCCTCTATTTTTAGGGTAACATCTCAAGCTCTGATGACAAATCCTCTTTAATCCCTTACTGATGCCCACCCTCACCAATACAAATTACTTCTGACCATGCTGCTGCTGCTGCTGGAAGGTGACCTCCCAAATGGAAGAAAAATATGTTGAGGATGGCCAGTTTGGTGCACATACCCTGCACAACAACACTGCAATAGTATCTGCTTTACAAAACACAGAGGAAGATTTGAGTTAAAGACCCAAAGCCCTCGTCCCATCCCTGGGTGGGTTTCCTGCCTTCTCCTCAGGGCTGGATAAACTAGCCATGCCCTTTGGAGGATGCCTGCAGACCAGAACTCTGCCAGCAAAGCACACTGGCAAAGTGTTGCTGTGTCTTGCGCAGGGTATGTGGCTAAGCTCTCAAAGCTGTGATAAACCATTAATTATTCACGGTGGCCTTCATAAATATTGCACAGCATGTTTGCGGCAAAACCCAGCCTCCAGAATATTGATTATTTCCTCGCTGCTGCAAAGTGATGGAAATGCAAGGGGTTCCAGTGGATCTCTAGCAGGCTGAAGTGGACAGTGGCAATGGAGGAAAGAGGACAGAACATCTGCACCTTTCTAGCAACTTGCCTACTATCTTTTGCTTCCCAACTCTCTGCTTTCCTCTGCTACCTCCTCCACACAGGTTGTCCAGCTGTCATCAGAGCTATGTTTAAACTGACCTCATGGCATGTGTCAAGACCTTGGCTCCCACATTATTCCTCCTGGGGATGAGGGCAGAGCAAGATGTGACTCATGCACAGCTTGTGCACCTGGGCTTAGTTTCTACAGGTTCAACAGTAGCAGGAGGAGGGAACAGTCAGAATCATAGAATCATAAAATGGTAAGGTTGGAAGGGACCTCAAAGATCATCTAGTTCCAACTCCCTGTCACAGGCAGGGACTCCTCCCACTAGTACAGGTCACTCAAGGCCCCATCCAACCTGGCTTTGAACACCTCCTGGGAGGGAACAGCCACCACCTCCCTCCCAGGAGCAGGGCAACCTCTTCCAGTGTCTCACCACCCTCACTGTAAAGAACTTCCTGCTAACATCTAGTCTAAATCTCCCCTCTGCCAGTTTAAACCCATTGCCCCTCATCCTGTCATTACAAGACCTTGTAAATAGTCCCTCCCCAGGAAGGGAGACCTGTTGCAAATGCTCTCTCCTGGGACGAGGATATTAGCAGCACACCCAAAGAGAGGCAACCAGAGTCACCTGCATTACCCGCACTAAGTCACAGTATTTTCATTCTAACCCAGAATAAAGGCAAACTTGCTCCAGCATCCGAAAGATCTGATTGAAAAAACAGACAATAATGACAATAATCACAGCAACAAAATTCATAACTTTTAAAAAAATAGGTAAGAATAAATTATTTTCATTTAGATAATCATAAGTTTAATTTCAGTCTGCAACTCACTGCTTTGTTTGCCTTTTGGCTTATTGTACTCTCTAATGCAACTTATATTTTTGATCACAGATGAGGTTAAAAGTTCTGCTTCAAAATATGGAGAAGAACTGTTTTGGCACCTCTAAACCTCTTTTAAAACACTGAAATTAAGTACTCATTTGAGTTCCAGATATCATCTCTTTCAATTCTTGCAGAAGAGGGGAAGGTTGAAGCTCTTGGTCAAATTTGACCCCGGTTTGCTTCAAATTTTTTGAAAAGCCATTTTCCAGAGGATTTACTGCACATCAGAAAGCAACTTTTATCTATTGTGTGATGCCTTTTCTTAGTTTTTAAACATCCTCCTGCCCTTAAAGCTGCCACCCACCACTGCAGGATACCAAAGCATGTTGTGATGCCTGCAATAACATCTCAACCCTCCTGACAGAAGTACCAGAGGAAGCCAAGCTGTGCCAATGAACACATCTCCTGCTAAGAAAGTAGGGGACAGGGGAAAGGGTGTGTGGTGGGCAGGCTGGAAAATGTCTGTGTTGTTTTTTTTTTTTTCCTGTCTAGCACAGAGGTATCAAGGTATTCAGCAGAGAAAACCCTGTTGACTTCATGCTCACGCACGTCTGGGATAGCTGGCAGCCAGAAAGCCAGTAAGCAGCAGGAAAAGCTGTCACAGATGGGCATGGATGATCAAAATTGGACAGCAATTCAAGAGTAGCAAAGGTGGTGTGTTGAAGTGTAATGTCCTGGAAAGAGCCCTTCTGTTTGCCTAGTGGGGGTTGTCTCTCAAGGTGTTTCACTGTCCCCACCACCATAGCACTTGAATGACATCAGAAAACACAGAGAACAAATAAATTTCTGTAGCTTGAGGGGGGAATCTAATATATTTGTATTAATTATCATCTCCCTTTACCATAAAACAAAAAAAATGCTTGGGCAAGTGAATAATTTCAGAAAAGACCCATTCCCTTGCAGGAGCTTTTGATGGGAACAAAAAGACCCTCTTATCTCAGACCTTTGCAGATCTGCACAGATCAATGCCAGGAAATACTTGCATGTCCACAGCAAGGGGTCTCAGAGGAATAAGTAGGTCTTTTGGAAAAGGAGTAGCCTCAGAACAGAGTAAAAAATAAGTTGAGCGTACAACATGTTTGGCTCTGTTCCTCTCTTTCCACGAGGCTCTCACCAGAGCAAAGCAAGAGTCTCAGGCTGAACTTGCAACAGTAGTGATGGGGAATGAGGTCCGGAGCCCCTCTGGTGCCTTTGCAAGCTCATGCCCTATACAGACAGCATAGCAAGGCAACTGTAGAGCCCCAGCACAAAAGAGGAGTGTAGGTGCTAAGTGCCATCACCACACATTGAGTAGAAATTGTGTGTGTGATCCCACCACTCAATATCCCTAGGGGCTTATGAATTCATCTCCAAATTCCCCACGGCTAAGCCCTCTCTCTGAACCACCGACCCTTAACAGCTAACTGAAGCCCAGACTTTCTGGTGTCATTTCACCATGAAGTTCCCACCATTTGACTGAGCTCCAGTCATGCTCAACAGCTCACCTGCACCCTGCCTGCTGAACTGCCCCCTCCTGATACAGTGGTGTTGGGGGACAATGATGCTTCTCCTGGATACCTGCAGGAATGCAAACATGTCTTCAATGCTACATCAAGCAGAAACAGCTGCCACTGTTACACTGACTGCCTGTGGCTCAGTAAATGGTTTGTTTTGTTTTTTTTCCCCTTGCTAGCAGAAGGCACTGGGCAGCTCTGCCACAGGTGCTGGAGACCAGGGAGGATGGAGCAGGTGACAAGAAAAGGCACACCATCATGAGCATCACAATCCTCCTGATGAAGACCTTGATGAAGACCTCAGAGTGGTAATAACTGATGGTAACTCCCATCTTTCTTCTGGAGGACATTGGTATCTTCAATTGTAGGACCTGGAGAGTGGCTGGTAGAGTGAATATCACACCCAGGCAAAGTAAGATTCTAGGGAAGTCTTTTTACTTTTTATTCCTTTGCCTTTTTTTCTTTCCTTATAGCATTTTTAACTATTAATGAGGATTTTCTATACTAATTTGGATGATGTCTTCACGTAACTGTAACTGGACTAATAACTTGGACTATTATTAGGGTGTTAAAACATTAATTAAGTGAGCTATTTTTTGCTTATAATGACTTTGAAAGGAAATGGAAGGAACAACTTGGTGAATTTAGAACATCAGTGAAGAGGTCATAGGCTTAAAATGGTCAAGAGTGACAGATAGATGCGGTAAAGGGAACAGAGGCCCAACAACCACCAGGGCCAAGGAGAATTTCTTTCAGAAGCTTACCATAAAGTAGTAGAGTTGTGAAGATCTGGCCATGAACTCTGGCTTGCACTCAGCCACACAAATTTCCACAAATCCGGCATGCTGGCTGGGCTTGGCCTCCCCCATCTCACAAACTATCCTGTGGAGAAAATAAGAACCAGAAGCAAGGTTTAAGGGATGGTTTGGTGGTCTTGATGAGATGGAATTGGAGCAAAGAGCCCACACTGCTGGGGAATGGCTGTATATTTAATCTGTCCTCTGCTTTCCAGTCATATATATAATCATACAATGCCTTGGGTTGGAAAGGAACATTAAAACTTATTCTGTTCAGCCCCTCTGCAGTGAGCAGGGACTTCTCCAACTAGACCAGGTTGTTTAGGGCCCCATCAAGCTTGACCTTGAGTGTCTCCAGGGATGGGGCTTCCACCACCTCTCTGAGCAACCTTTCCCAGTATTTCACCATCCTCATGTAAAGAACTTTCACTTTATGTCCAATGTAAATCTAACCTGCCCCAGTTTCAAACCATTGCCCCTGGTCCTATTGCTACGAGCCTTTCTAAACAGTTCCTCCACACCTTTTCTGTAGTTCCCCTTCAGGTATGGAAATGATGCTATAAAGTTTCCCTGGAGCCTTCTCTTTCTCAGGCTAAACAAACCCAACTCTCTCAGCCTGTCTTTGTAGGAGAGGTGTTCCGGCCCTCTGATCATCTTTGTGGCCCTCCTCTGGACCAGTTCCAGCAAGTTCATTCCCATCTTGTCTTGAGGGCCTCCAGAAGGCAAACTGTAAACTAAGTTATTCTTTAAAAAGTGGTGGCTTTTGGCTGTTGGCACTTGGTGGGACAAATGCTTAGCAACTGTAAATCAATATATCTTCACTTAGCTTCAAAATAGCTGAGCTGAGGTTTGATCTCAGGGGTCTTTCTGTCCTCCAGCCTTGCATGGTGGACAGCTTTGCAGACATAAGGCTTAATGAGCACTCCTGAACCTGATAAGCCCCTTCTTGGGACTGCTGGCCCTCCAGAACAGCCTTGTGGTGACTGTTACGTGAAAGACAGAGGAAAACCTCAGGGCACATGCCATGAGGATTCTCTAAATATGCAATGCAAATGTGGTAATAAAGGGATTATTAGCTCCTGAGCTGTAAGTGAGGAAAAGCATCTTCCATTCCTCATTTCCAAGGCTGGGTGGAGCGGACTCCTTAGAAGACCCTACGGGTAGCAATGACTGTCACCAGATGTGCTGTAGCGTGGCCCACTGTCTGCCACACACCCAACTTACTGCTCTGCTGGGATGTACCCTTCCACCAGTGGTTTGCACTCCACTCCAGCCACTTTGACGTGAGATGCAATATCTCTGAACTCCAGTCCCAGATTCTCCCCACGGATGGTCACTTTGGTCCCACCTTCACGAGGACCCGTCACCGGATTAATCTGGAGAAACAAACCAAGAGGGAGGATAATCAAACTCCCTAGGTAAAGACATCAGCATCCTCTCAGGTGAAAGAAGAGGCAATATCAGGTCTCTCTATGACCACAAGAGAGATTCATAATTACAAATGTGGAACAACTGAGGGAACAAGCCTACTTCAGATAGATCATTTAGTCCAGCTCCCGGTGCTTACATCTCACACATGCCCCAACCTGAAAGTATACATGATTCAATACCCAGAGCTCATTTGTTCTCTTTTAACTATGTGCAAGACATCTAGAACCAAATAGATGCTTTTATTTAGGTAGAAGCAGAGGTTTCTGATGGTGCAGCTGAGCTCTGCGCTTTATAGACGTGAGCCATAGGAAGGCAGGAGAGGGACACTCTGAAAAGAATCATAGAATCCTAGAATGGTAAGGTTGGAAGGGACCTCAAGGATCATCTAGTTCCAACCCTCTGCCATAGGCAGGGACACCTCCCACTAGTACAGCTCACTCAAGGCCTCCTCCAACCTGGCCTTGAACACCTTCAACGAGGGAGCAGCCACAACCACCCTGGGCAACCTGTGCCAGTGCCTCACCACCCTCACTGTAAAGAACTTCCTCCTGACATCCAGTCTAAATCTTCCCTCTTCTGGTTTAAACCCATTGCCCCTTGTCCTGTCATTGCAAGACCTTGTAAATAGTCTAGGCTACTCTAAGGTCTCCTCAAAGCCTTCTCTTCTCCAGGTTGCAGAGCCCAAACTCTCTCAGTCTGTCTTCATAGGAGAGCTGCTCCAGCCCTCTGGTCATCTTTGTGGCCCTCCTCTGGACTTGCTTCAACACTTCCATGTCCTTCCTGTGCTGGGGGCTCCAGAACTGCACACTACTCCAGATGGGGTCTGATGAGAGCAGAGTAAAGGGGCAGAATCCTCTCCCTTGCCCTGCTGCCCACACTGCTCTTGATGCATCCCAGCTCTCGGTTGCTGCCTGGGCTGCATATGCACACTGCAGGCTCATGTTGAGCTTTTTGACAAGAAAAGGACACAAATGGCTTCAGCCAGTCTCTTTAAATCCTAAACTGAGATCCTGAAGCACAGGGTGTTTTTGATCTATTCTGAAGCTATGTATTGGTCATGCATCACAAACTCAGTTGAAAAATGTTCACCTGAAAAAAACAAACCAAAGCAAAACAGCTGAGATACAACAGAAACAGCATGTCAGAAGAGGTACAGAGTAGGCGGATGGTGACTGAGACAGCAGTTATGTGCCAGTGTGTGTTTCTGAAAGAGCTCTAGCTGCTCTCATGGGATTGCTAAAACCAGGAGAAGGGCAGGCATGGGAGCCTATTTGTGGGCTGGGAGATCTTGGAGTCCCAGCAGGAGATGAGTGGCTATCCCAGCCACCCTGATCACTGGTGGCATAATGTTTGCATCCTAGTCTGGGCCCTCAGCAGACCTTAGAAGGGAAATGATCACTTTGTCTTGAACAGCGGTGGCTCCATTGGACAGCAGAACCAAAGTACCACCCAGATTCCAAAGCTCATCTCACTAGAAGAAGGATGTGGAGGTGCTGGAGTGAGTGCAGAGGAGGGCAACGAAGCTGGGGAAGGGTCTGGAAAATAAATCTGATGAAGAGTGACTGGAGAAGCTGGGGCTGGTTAGTTTGAAGAAGTGGAGGCTGAGGGGAGATCTCATTGCTGTCTATAGCTGCCTGAAAAGACATTGTGGAGAGGCTGCTGCTGGTCTCCTCTCACAGGCAAATAGTGATAGAACAAGAGGGAATGGCCACAAGCCGTGACTGGGTAGGTTTAGATTGGACATTAGGACACATTTTTTTCCCAGCAAGAGTGGTCAGGCACTGACCATGAATGGACTGCCCAGAGAGGTGGTGGAGTCACCAACCCTGGAGGTGTTTAAGGGTCATTTGGATGTGGTACTTGAGGATATGTTGTAAGGGTGAACTTTGTAGAGTAGGGATAACAGCTGGACTTGGTGATCCTGAGAGGCTTTTCCAACCAGAATGTTTCTCTGATTCTTCTTCCTATTGAAGAACTTCACTCTACACCCAGAGCTGTCCACCCCTGCAGTTATATCTGGTCCATGCAATTGGGTTGTGTACCAAAGGGAAGCATTCTGCATCACCTCCATCATCCTTGTGTTCAGAGGCAGGTGGAAATTAGCAATGGAGTTGTCTCCTCAACATTGAAACAACACAGAAATCATGGGGCTGGCCGTGAATTATCTCAGCTCTGCCCTTCCAATTATTTGCTGTGCCCAAATGCTTTGCCATACAACTGCTTGGTTGAAATGGGCTTCAAATGCTGCTTCCAAAGGGTATTCCCTGCTGTCCATTCAGGATGCTATGGCTGCCATCTGGCAGCATTGGGAAGGCTGTCTCTGCAGCAAAGAAGTGGGAATTCCTTGTCTGAAGCCTGTACCCGCCGGGTGATGGCTCTGCCAACTGGGAATCTAGGGCTGGCAGCTAGACCCTTGTGTAACAGTTGGACTGGCAGTGCAAGTTGAGGAACTGGCATGAGTAAGTCTGCTCTTTACCATTTCCCAGCACTGAGTCTGTCGCCAGGGTTAGACAAATTTCCACCCAGAGGTCAATATTTAGAAGGTTCATCTTTAATAAAAGAATCACAATCCTAGCACCTTTACAGGATATTTTATTTTGGGGATATCTTATTTCAGGGAAATTTTATTTGGGGGATATTTAATTTCAGGTCCTGTGAACCACCTCCTGAATGAGTATGTCTGTTCTAACTCTGCAGGGAACCAAGAAAGGTCAACAAATGAACGGCACAGATAATCATAGACAAGTGCTTGGACCTGTAGGGTTGTAGAGCAGAGACACAACTTTTACAGCACAAGATCCCTACAGCAGACTAGTTGCAGGTCCAAAACTAGGCAAATACCTCTTAGAATAATAGAATTGCAAGAATCATTTTGGATGGAAGAGATCTTTAAGACCATCAAGTCCAACTGGTAACCCAACATGCTAGACCAGCACTAAACTATGGCCCTCAGCAGCACAACTCCAAGGCTTTTAAATCCCTCCAAGGAAGGTGACTCCACCACTTCCTGCGGCAGCCTGTTCCAGGGCTTGACAACTCTTTTGGGAAAGCAGTTCTTCCTAATATCCAACCTAAACCTTCCCTGGTGCAACTTGAGGCCATTTTCTCTTTTTCTTTTTCTATTGCTTGTTACTTGGGAGAAGAGATGAGCAATAGCACAAGGCTATTTGTTGGTTTGAGCCAACAGAATTAGAACCATGGCAGGCTTGTTCCTACTCCAAAAGCCAACAAGATACTGAAGTCCTACAAAGAAAATAGTACAGCATTCATAAACCCGACAAGTGAAATGATTATTTGGGTTGGCTGAAGATTTGACCTTTGGAGGGTTTGTGGTGATGAGATTGATAGACAAGTAGACAAATGGATAAAAAGAGAAAGAAAGAGAGAGGCATTTGTAGTTATCTTCCAGGAAATGAGAAAGGTATCTTCAAAATTGAGAATGAAAATGAAATCTCTACTCCAGGGGAAACTAATACCAATTGTCTCAGTTGGAGACTCAATACTGAAAAGTTGAGGTATTTTCCAAAAACGGCAATTCCAAAAACATGTTTATTCTGAATCATTAATAAATATCTATTCAAGCAAAGTTTTCTGCATGAAATACTTATTTTGCTACTGTCAGTTAATCCTCTCTCGATAAAGCACTACATGAATGGTGCTGGAAGGCTGGAATACATCTCCATACCAAACACGATCTACTATGTACTCAAAATGAAAAAAGAAAGATAAAATAAATTTCCCCACATTTTAGTTTATTTCCTTATGTATTAGGCACACTTTGGAAGAGACCTGAGCTCTCCTTGGGTTTGTTTTGTGCAGTTTAACCTGCCATCAAATGGCTTTCCCCTCTTCTAGTAAAGTAGGTGTCTAGTAAGGTAGGTTTATGGATAATTAGGGCTCACCTATGCCTGAAAGAGGTTGCTAGCATGTGTACCAGATCTCACAGCAGGTGAAAAGATGACAGTTTTTCTCTTATGATTAATCTCATTACCCTGAATATAAAAAGGTGTAGTGGTGACAACGAACACCTTGCTAGAAAAGGCCTTTTCTTTAGTAGTAGGGACAAGTTTGAGACAAATGTTACACTGCAGACATCACAAAAAAAAACCCACAGGAAACATTTTCATCCTCTTTCTACCTCTGTCTGAAGCATTAGATTTTTTTTCTTGCTATGACACTGTCCTGGTTCTGGCTGGGAGAAAGTTAATTTTCTTCCTAGCAGCTGGTAGTGTGCTGTGTTTTGGATTTAGGCTGAGAATAATGTTGATAACACAGGGATGTTTTTGTTATTGTTGAGCAGTGCTTACACAGTGCCAAGACCTTTTCTGCTCCTCGGCCCACCAGTGAGTAAGCCGGGGGTGCACAAGAAGCTGGGAGGAGGCACAGCTCAGACAGTTGATCAAAAGGGTATTCCAAACCATATGACATCATGCCATATAAAGATCCCCCATATAAAGATGGGGGAGAAAGAAGAAAGTGAGGCATGTTTAGTGATGGCATTTGCCTTCTCAAATCACTGTTACACATGTTACACTGTTACACATAGACCCTGACTTTCCTGGAGACAGATCAACACTTGCCTGTGATGGGAAGTGGTGAACAAATTCCTTGATTTGTTTTTCTTGTGTTTGCAGCTTTTGCTTTGTCTATGAAACAGTTTTGCTCTTAACCCATAACTTTTCCCACTTTTCTGATGCCCTCTTCCATCCCACTAAGTGGGTGCTGTGAGCACATGGCTCTGTGGGGCGATGTTGCTGGCTGAGTTTAAACCATGACAGACTGAAAAAACATCAACAGGAAACTTCCTGGAGTTAAGCCAGAACAATACCTCTGAAATCCTGCCTATGAGAGTTTCAATTTGTAGCTT
>VWYK01033415.1:29818-42460 GCA_013399775.1 Semnornis frantzii | reverse complement strand
CCTTCAGATACTGGAAGGATACTATAAGGGCTCCTGGAAGCCTTCTCTTCTCCAGGCTGCAGAGCCCCAACTCTCTCAGCCTGTCCTCATTGCAGAGCTGCTCCAGCCCTCTGAGCATATACACAGAGGAATTCCTGTTTCTTTCTCTCTGTCCTGCCCTGCCTACCTGCTCCATACCACTCTTTGCTCCTGTTCTCCTGTCTCACCACGTGGGCAGTCTCTACCACAGGTGCACATCCCTTACATCCACTGCTATCCAGCTGCTTCTATATATATTTTGTATCTCGTTTTCCCTTCCCTACACCTATTTGTAACTCCCCTACCTTAAATACCTTTTATTTGCTGTTCAAGTTTTTCTTTTACCTCCCAATCGTAGCCAGACAGTTCTTTGGGTGTTTGACCCCTTCTGTCTCCACATCTAATTTCTTTCTTTCCAAAAGGGTGGGAAAGGGGAAGGTAGCCAAATTTTATTCTATTGGTTTCTGTGAGATACATTTTTGAGTCCCCTGGGAAGCTAAACTCAAAGCAATACACAAAGTGGAAGGAACAATGGGAGGGAAGGAAGCAAGAGACTCTGCAATGTGTGGGGTAAGAGAGCACAACTGCTATGAAAACATGGGCATGGGTATCAAGAGCTCCTGGCAGAGAGGAATGGGGAAAGGCAGAGTGAAGAGGGCAGCTCCCTAGTGCTAGGCTTTGATTAAAGGAAGAGACATAACACACTGGAGTTCCAAATCAGCCTGCAGAGCAACTCACGCAGCCCAGAGCCATTCACCTCCTCCTGAACACCACACCAGAGTGTTCTGTGCCCTAGCCTGTGGGATCCTCATCTGGAAAGGCAGGACTGCAGCAGGAAGCATCCTGAATTCCCTGCAGAGGGATTCCCTGAATTGCCCAGCCCTGAGCTCCCTGCAGAGGTCCTGCTTACCTGCCTCCAGCCCCGGGACGCGGGAGGTGTTGAACATCCGCTCCCACTGCGCGGAGCACAGCGGCACAGTGGAGCCCAGCAGCAGGATCTGCAGGACACAGCAGAAGGGAGAGAAGAATCAGGCTGCAGAACACTAAGATTTACAGCACATCACAGCACAGGGTTCCCACTCCCCTGCTCCTCCTCCTCCCTTGAACTACAGGAGGAAGCTTCCACCAATGTTCCAGCAGCTGCGTTTGTATTTCCCCCTTCTACCACAGCTCAAAGGAGGGTTGCTGAAGCTGCTCAGCACCTGAAATCCCAAGAGCTCTCAGTGGCCACTCCAGATGCAAAAGCCAACACACGCAGCATACATTACCCCTTAATTTCTTCTTTAAAAGCCATCTCTGGCTGTGTAGGAGCAGCAGTTAGCACTAGTTAGGCTTGTGGTGACAAACAACTCCTCAGATCCCTGCCATCACCTGGACAAAGCTGCTTGGTTGTTTGCGTGCAGTGCACAGCCACTGGGCAGGAGGACATAAAGAAAGGCAGATTGAGACTGAATGTGGGAAATGGCTGCAAACCAGAGCAGAGCAGACTGGGACTGGCTGTGAGGAACAGATTCTGCAGCAGGAGGCTACTGGAACACTGCAACAGGTTGCCCAGGGAGGTGGTTGAGGCTCTGTGCCTGGAGAGATTGCAGGTGAGGCTGGGCAGGGCAACCTGCCCTGCTTTGGGCAACCTGCTCTAGTGGAGGATGTCCCTGCTGAGTGCAGGTCTTGGGGATCTGTGGAGGTCGTTTCCAGCCCAGATGATTCTGTGTGTGAACTGCATTCACTTTGCCTGCCTTTGTCACCCAAACATCAAAGGAACGAAGGATTTTATCTTCCTCTGGGCTGCCACAGACCCACACTGGGGTTCAGGGTCCAGCCCTTTGTCCCAGCCACTCCTCATGCTCACACTGTGATTACCACAGACTTCTCAGACTGCAGGGGCTCCAAAGTACCATCCCAGGCTTAGCACAGAGCAGCAGCAGTGTTAGGCGGAGCACAGGGCACAGGCCAGTGCCAGCCTCCTTTGGATAAATCTGGAACTGCAAACATTGCAAGGGTCTGGCAAGACAGAACTCAGTGGTTCTGAGTCACAGAATGGTAACGTCGGAAAGGACCTTAAAGTTCATCCAGTGACAGCCCCCTGCCACGGGCAGGGACACCTCCCACCAGCACAGGTTGCTCAAGGTCTCATCCGGCCTGTCCCTGAACACCTCCAGGGAGGTTATGGAGCACAGAATCACAGAATGTGCTCCAAAGATCCCATTCTGTGCTTTTGTGCTCCACAACCTCCCTGGGCAACCTGTGCCAGTCTCTCCCCACCCTCACTGCCAACAATTCCTTCCTCATCTCCACTCTCATTCTCCCCTCTCCCAGCTCAAAGCCATTGTCCCTCTTCCTGACACTGCCAGCCCTTGGCCAAAGCCCCTCCCCAGCTCTCCTGGAGCCCCTTCAGGCACTGGAAGGCTGCTCTGAGGTCTCCCTGGAGCCTTCTTTTCTCCAAGTTGCACAGCCCCACCTCTGCCAGCTTGCCCCCACAGCAGAGGTTCTGCAGCCTCTGAGCATCTTTGTGACCTCCTCTGGAGCCATTTCAGCAGCTCCAGGCCCTCCCTGTGCTGGCGGCAGCAGAGCTGGGCACAGAGTTGGTAGCTTCCACCCACATGATGACTGAGATGTTTGCAACCACAAGTTCAGTTCCATCTGACACTGTTCTGACTGTAAGACTTCCACCTCCTCTCCCATTCTGAAAACTGTCCCATTCCTTGCAGACTGCTGGGGCAGCCCAGAAGTCATTCCAAGGCCAATACATACTGGTTTGATTTCCTGCCTGTCCAGTTTCTTCCGATAGAGCAGGATGGCATAGATGACATTGCCAGCCCTGGCTGCTTGCACCCTTGTGGGACACAAGTGGAGAAAGTCCTGCAAAGCACAGAAGAATTCTAGGTCAGTGATGGCCAAGTTACACTTCAATCCAACGCCCCAATCTGACAGAACTTCCCATTCACATCCCAACAGTTTATCCTGGTCAACACAGAGGCTTCAGAACACGAGTGAGCAGTGCAGGGAGTTGGACTCCATCATCTGAGAGGTCTCCTCCAAGGGAAACAACTCTGTCAGTAGGACACTTTGACAGTCTCAGCCTCCTTAAACAGCATCAGTCCAAAGCAGCCATGACAGCTGCTCATCAGCCAGCAGCAAAAGAAATGCTGCTGAAAACCTCAGCTCGAGGCTGCCTGATTGCCTTTTTGTTTTGGCTTTGATGTTACAGATTCCTGTACAGACACTGAGTGTCCAGGTCTGGGCACCTTCACATGAGAGGGAGCTGGGGAGGGCAAGGAAGCTGTGAAGGGCCTGAAGAATGAAAAGAAGAGCAGCAACTGAGGGAGCTGGGGCTTGTTAGGCTGAAGGAGAGGAGGTTGAGGGCAGACCTCGTGGCTCTCTACAGCCTCCTGAAAGGAGGTTATGGGGAGGCTGCTGCTGGGCTCTGCTCACAGGGAATTAGCCATAGACCAAGAGGGAGCAGCCTCAAGCTGCAGCAGGGCAGGGTTAAGCTGGACATCAGGAAACATTTACTGACGGCAGGGGTGGTCAGACATTGGCACGGGTTGCCCAGGGAGCTGGTGGAGTCCCCAGCCCTTGCTGTGTTTAAGGTTGTTTGGATGTGGTGCTTGGGGCTGTGGTTTAGGGTGAGCCTTGCAGAGCAGGGTTGAGGTTGGACCAGATGATGCCAGGGGGCTTTTGCAACCTGCAGGGTTCTGTGTTCCTGTGACTGCAAGCACACACCTTGGTGAGCTGCTGTCCACGAGTGCTTGCTGCCATAAGAGCACTCTGTAAGTGCTACAGGAGCTGCCTAAGTGCTGATGTGCTAAGTTGATCATTAAGACAGCACTGGCTTGGAAGACCTTGGCTTTAAGCTATGCTGTAAAAGAGCAAAGCAAAGGTCACCCAGCCAGTGGCAATGGATTTCTAAACAGAGGTGACAAAAGAGGACATCTGGCAGAGACCTGGCAGTGCTCCCTTGGCATCCAGAGCAGTCACCTACCATTGCAAAGTAGTTACTGTTAACCATAATGGGTCCACGTCCCCTAAGGTAGATATATTCCTCCCACCAGTCACTGACCTGCAGCAGAAAAGAAAACAAAAGGACAGAAGCTGCAACTCAGCAAGAGTTGAAACTTCCTTGGTGTGAGGGTGTTGGAGCCTGGAGCAGGCTGCCCAGAGGCTGTGGAGTCTCTCTCTCGCTCTGGAGCCTTTCCAGACCCGCCTGGATGTGTTCTGTGTGCCCTGCCCTGGTGCCCCTGCTCTGGCAGGGGGCTGGGCTGGATGACCTGCAGAGGTCCCTTCCAGCCCCTGCCATGTTGTGATCCTCAGAATTTCCAGCTTGTGTTATCCACATTACTGACTCCACAACAGAACACTGCAGGCAGAAGCAGGAAGGAAGCTGCAAGCTTGCCCCTTTCATTACAGAATCAAATTAACTCCCTCTCATTTCTGTTAAACTGCAGGGAAAACAGCAAGGCAGGGGCAAGAGAATGAAACCAAATCCAGCTGTGCCTCTCTGATAAGCTTCTGAAGAAGTCAGCAGCTGCAGATGACTGAAGCGTGTCAGACCTCCTGAGCACTCAGCACTCTGCCAGGGCACTTCAGGCTGCTGGCTTGGATGCCAGGCAGAGCAGGAACCATTTACCCTACAGCTCCTACTGTGAGGCTGAGGGTTGGAGCTTCTTTTTGGTACGACCCCAACCAACTTACTATTACAACTGCTTCTTTCCTCTCCCACACGCTTTAGCTGGTTTCTGTCAAGAAGTTGTCTGGAATGACTGCCCAACTCCCTGGGTAGCCAGGCCCACTGCTGAGGACTCAACCTTCCTGAGCAAATGAACAGACCTGGAGAGCAACCACAGCAGCCACAGAACCTGCTCCAGGGTGAGCACCAGCAGCTGTGGACTCCGACAACCTGCATCCACCACAGCACTCACCCAACCACACAAAGGATTGCTGGGGCCATGGGGTGGGCTCCAGAGCCCTTCACAGTGACAGGACACAGCTCCCACTGCCTTCTGTGAGATCCAAGAAGGAATGGAAGTAAAGGCAAAAGAGGCCAGAGGTAACAAATGAGGTTAGATTGTTTGCACACCTGAGCCTCCTGCTATCTACTCACATAGTTTGTGGCCCACCAGGATTTTAGCTTCAAGTACCACTGAAGCTTTGGTCCTAAATTGAATGCAAAGTCTTTAGCAAGCCCTTCCATCCTCTGGAACTCTGCATCACCCATCAGAGGTCGAACTGACTCCAGGTACTGCAAGACAGGAAAAGAAGCAGCATCAGGACAGCAACCACTGCACAGCCTCCTGCCCATGCTGCAGAGCAGCTGAGCAGCAGACAAAGATCATTCACACTGCACTCATCAGGCTGCAAACAAAATGCTGCTCTACACCCTTCTGAACATCTTCCCGAATACCACAAAACTGAGCTTCTTCTGCAGACTCTGCCAGTAAATCCCAGTAAATCCCCAGTGGAAGAGGTGACTTTGCTAAGGACACCTTTGCCTCTCAAAAGAGGAAACTCCTTCTCCAGCATCAGGCAGAAAGATCTTTTTTTGTCTCTAAAAAACTAACTCAGCCCTTGGGTTTCTGTGCCATTGGTTTTTATTTCCACACCTTTGAATGTTCAGCCTGAGGGAGGTAACAAACTCCTCATGTGCCAAAGGCCCTGGAATCACACTTGGCCACACAGTCCTGCTCCAGACACTGCATCATCCAGTACCAACCACACCAGCTTCACACTGCTGCCAGTCTCAGTGGCTGGTCACAGCCTTGCTTCTCTATGCACAAGTTTTAATCCATTAAAGTAAACACAGGGAAGTGCTGCAAAGAGCCCAGCCCAGAGTCCCCAAGCTGCTGCTGGCAGTGACCATCTCCTGTGAGGCCAGGCTGAGGGAGCTGAGGCTGCTTGGAGCAGAGCAGCCTGAGGCTGCCCTCAGTGCTGTGCTAAAGGTGTGCAGGGCAGTGTGGGCAGGACACAGCCAGGCTGTGCCCAGGGGTGCCCAAGGGCAGCACGAGGGGCACTGAGGGTAAGCTGGAGCAGAGGAGGTGCCAGGGGAACAGGAGGGGAAACTTTGTCCCTGTGAGGGTGCTGGAGCCTGGAGCAGGCTGCCCAGAGAGGCTGTGGAGTCTTCTGCTCTGGAGTCTTTTCAGCCCACCCTGGCTGTGCTCTGGGTGCCCTGCTCTGGTAGGGGCTGGACTGGATGATCTGTGGAGCTCCCTCCCAGCCCCTGCCATGCTGTGTTACACCATACTCATACCACCAGGCAAGGCTTTTATGAGGCTTGGCAAACCCAAACCCAAACCAAAAACCACACCCAAGAGCATCTAACTGTAGGTGCAGTGTGACTGGAGGAAGTGTTGGTTAGGTACCTACCCTGCTGACTGTGTCTTTAACAGCTGGGACTGGCAGCCGTGGCAGGGATGTCTGGAAGCTGTACAACATGGGCTTGCGTCCTGAGAAGAGCTTCACAAGTGCCTGGAAAACAAACAGTACAGACCCATCAAGGCCTCAGGTTATTAGACTCAACAGAAGAATGCCAGAGGAACCAGCTGTAGTGAGTAACTCCTGGTGCTCTGCCTACTGCACTCACTGCCTGCAGCACAGGACCACAGCTATCAGTGTCCCAGGTGGAAAGGGCCCTGACAGAGTCAATTTCTGAAGGTTAAAGCTGTCCGTGGAAGAGATTCCAAACTTGCCACGCTCTGCAGGACCCTGGTAGTGCTGGGTTTGAATGGCACAACTGCTGGAGCAAGCCCAGAGGAGGGAACAGAGATGCTGCCAGGGCTGGAGCAGCTCTGCTATGAGCACAGGCTGAGGGAGCTGGGGGGGGTGCAGCCTGCAGAGGAGAAGGCTCCAGGGGGAGCTCAGAGCTGCTGCCAGTGCATGAAGGGAGCCTGCAGGAAGGCTGCAGAAGGACTTTAGCTGAGAAGGTCTGGAGCCAGGCGAAAGGGGAATGGTTTGGAGCTGAGGCAGAGCAGGGTGAGAGTGGAGCTGAGGAAGGAGTTGGTGAGTGTGAGGGTGCTGAGAGCCTGGCACAGGCTGCCCAGGGAGGCTGTGGAGCACAGAAGCACAGAATCTTTGATGTGATTCTGTGCTCCACAACCTCCCTGGAGGTGTTCAAGGAGTCTGGCACAGGCTGCCCAGGGAGGCTGTGGTTGCCTCCTGCCTGAAGTATTTAAGTCAATACTGGATGAGGCCTTGGGCAGCCAAGTTGAGAAGTGTCCCTGCCTGTGGCAGGGAGGTTGGAGTTGATGATCTCTTACATCTCTTCCAAACAGAGCCACTCTGTGATCCTGTGCTCACAGAGGCAGAGTTCTCCAACACTTCTCTCCACACCTCTCCCTCTGCAAGATGAACACAGCAGATCTTGCAGGTGGCCTCTTATTGTGCCAGAGGTGCTGGAGTTTACTGCACAGACACCACAAAAATATCCATCTTGTGCTTCAAAGCAGGAGTCATTTGCAAGCCCTTCACTCATCTAAGACCCCTAGGTCACTGCAGCCACCTTCAAATCATGCTCTGGGCTAATGGTTTCCTGTTTGCACAGCTCCAGCTCAGCACCATGAACACCCTGCAAGGGTGAGCAATGGAACCAAACCATGCAGGCATTGCCAGTGCTGCACTCAGTGTCAGAGGAGACCCCAGCAAAGACAAAGCAGCCAGAGCTGACAGTTCCACCTCAGCTTCAGACAGCACAGCAGCTCCTGGGGCACAGGGAAGGTTGAAGGCAGAAGCAGCTTCTATCTATGGCTGCTCCTCACCTGTGACATGCACAGGCTCAAAGTCTGGGCCATGCAGCTTCCAGGTTACCTAAGGAAGGGTTTTGCCTGTATCTTGCCCCTGTTTCACCATGGGCAGGAGTTACACCAACAGCCCAGGGGAACTTCACTGCCCAAGGTCCAGCACAGCACCCCCTGGGCACAAGTCAGGCTCTCATTCCACCATTCCTAACCCTTCTCCTCCACAGCCTCTCCCCACTGACAGCTCCAGCAGCAGGTTGTAAGCTCTCTCCTCTCTCCTGATGGTCCTTGCTTGGCACAGCCAGAGGAGGCTGCCTCAGGGAGCAGAGAGCTCTGAAGAACTGCAGACCTCCCCAATGGATCTGCAGCTCCCCCCAATGCATCTGCAGCTCCCTCCAATGGATCTGCAGCTCCCCGCCAATGCATCTGCAGCTCCCCCCAATGCATCTGCAGCTTCCCCCCCAATGCATCTGCAGCTTCCCCCCCAATGGATCTGCGATTTTCAGAGGGCTGTGGCTGTAGCACAGCTCTGCCCTAATGCCATCAACCTCTGCTTTATGCCACTGCTTGCAGCCAGCTGGGAAATAAAAGTCCAGCTTCTCATAAGGAAATTTAACTCCACACTTGGAGACAACTTCAGTCCACAGCTCTTTAAACAGCACAGGTTATCTTCAGCCACAGCTCAACAGGCCAAGCACAGGTCCTGCAGCTGGGGCAGGGCAAAGTACAGATCCAGGCTGGGTGAGGAGTGGCTGAGAGCAGCCTGCAGGAGGCCTTGTGGGGGTCCGTTGGTGCCCAAGTGCCCAGGAGCCAGCACTGGTGGCTGGCAGCACAGAAGCAGCTGTGTGCTGGCTGCAGGCAGAGGAGGGAGAGCAGCAGCACAGGGAGGGGATTCTGCCCCTCTGCTCTGCTCTGCTCAGACCTCACCTGCAGCACTGCCTCCAGCTCTGGGCAACCAGCACAAGGAGGGCCTGGAGCTGCTGGAGAGGCTCCAGAGGAGGTCACTAAGACGCTGAGAAGCTGCAGAACCTCTGCATGGGGCCAGGCTGGGAAGGCTGGGGCTGTGCAGCCTGGAGAAAAGAAGGCTGCAGGGAATGCTCAGAGCAACCTTCCAGTAGATGAAGGGCTCCGGGAGAGCTGGGGAGGGACTTTGGACAAGGGCTGGCAGTGCCAGGAGGAGGGACAATGGCTTTGAGCTGGGAGGGGGGAGAATGAGAGTGGAGATGGGGAAGGAATTGTTGGCAGTGAGGGTGGGCAGAGACAGGCACAGGTTGCCCAGGGAGGTTGTGGAGCACAGAAGCACAGAATGGGATCTTTGGAGCACATTCTGTGATTCTGTGCTCCATAACCTCCCTGGAGGTGTTCCAGACCAGGCTGGAGGAGGCCCTGATCAACCTGTGCTCGTGGGAGGTGTCCCTGCACATGGCAGGGGGCTGTCACTGGATGATCTTTAAGGCCCTTTCCAACCCAACCCATTCTTCAGTCAAAACCACTGAGTTCTGTCTTGCCAGATCCTTGCAGTTCTAAGAGCTTCAGAACATTTAAGTGGTCTGCCAGGCACACACGGTTAATCACATCTGACTTCATATGCACAGAGATCCAATTCTCCCATTCTAGGATGCACTGCATCTGGTAACAGATTCTTATTTTGTAACCTATGTTTTAACCTAATACTAGGAGAACAGGGGGAAAATCCAAGAGTTTATTTACTTCAGGAGACAAAACAAGTTCACTAGAAGCCACTGTAGATAGTAAGTGAAGCTGAGGCTCTGGCCAGCATGGCTGTAGGTCAGTACACTCACCACAGCATTTTTTGTGCTGTTAACCATCACCAGAAACAGCTAAGAAAAATAACTCAGGAAAAGCTCTGCAGCCAGTCACACAAAACAGGAGAACAATGACAAAAGCTGAGGTAGGTCTTGGTGCTTCCCCAGGGCAAGCAGCCCTCTTTTGTGGCTAGCTAAGCAAGTAACAAGGTATTAAACAGAGCCACTGCTGCAGGTGACAGCCTCGGGGAGCTTGTAATGTTCAGCCTGGAGAAGAGAAGGCTCCAGGAGGACCTTAGAACTGCCTGCCAGTGCCTGAAGGCACTGCAAGCAGGCTGCAAAGGGACTCCTCATGCCTTTGGCCATCCACTTTGCATTTCTGCCTGTGAGAACAGCACAGGGACTGGCAGAGGTACCAGGGGGCCGCAGCATCTCTGCTACACGGACAGGCTAAGGGTGAAGGGGGCATGCAGCCTGGAGAGGAGAAGGCTCCAGGGAGACCTAACAGCAGCCTGCCAGCGCCTGAAGGAGCTGCAAGTAAGCTGCTAAGGGACTCCTCGTGCCTTTGGCCATCCACTTTGTGTTTCTGCCTGTGATAACAGCACAGGGACAGGCAGAGGTACCAGGGGGCTGCAGCATCTCTGCTATGGGGCCAGGCTGAGGGTGTGCAGCCTGGAGAAGAGAAGGCTCCAAGGAGACCTTAGAGCTGCCTGTCAGCGCCTGAAGGGGCTACAAGAAGGATGGAGCGAGGTTGTTTGCAAAGGCCTGCAGGGACAGGGTGAGGGACAATGGTTTGAAATGAGACCAGAGTAGAATGAGATTGGCTGTGAGGAACAAGTTCTGCAGCAGGAGGCTGCTGGAACACTGCAACAGGTTGCCCAGGGAGGGGGTTGAGGCTCCATGCCTGGAGAGATTGCAGGTGAGGCTGGGCAGGGCTGTGGGCAACCTGCTCTAGTGGAGGATGTCCCTGCTGAGTGTAGGGCTTGGGCTGGGGGGGCTCTGCAGATCCCTTCCAGCCCGTTCTCAGGCAAGGTTCTTCATTTACAATCACAAAGAACACAAACCACACACAGAGAGATGCAACCAAACCCCACAAACCCAAGGTGCCAAAGCATGGTGAGCAGTATTCAGCGCCTGCTGGTTAAGGTATTATTAAGAGCTCTGCCATGGCTCTGGTGGGACATGCTGCACACCCAGACAGCTGCAGCTCCAAGCAGTTGTCAGAAGGTCTTACCCTCCAGAGCCTGGACTGCAGAAACTCCAGCCATGGGCTCCTGACACTGCTTCCAGGAGGAACTAGCAAGTAGAAATTGCATTTGTCACACATGAACATTGCCTCCTGTCCTAGTGCATCACTCTGGGTAGCTGCTCCTGAACACATCTCATGAGGAACTACAACACGAGTCAGCCTAGCAGCTCAGGTTTGAGTGTCTATTATGAACTCCCCAGGGAGGTGGTGGAGTCTCCTGCATTAGACAGTTTGAATGCCCAGTTTGCCAGGATGCTGGCCCAGCTCATTGCAACTCCACTCTTACCTTGACAGGGTGGACTGGATGCTTGTGAGGTCCCTTCCACCCTGGTATTCATAGAATCATAGAATGGTAAGGTTTGAAGGGACCTCAAAGAGCAACCAGTTCCAACCCCCCTGCCATAGGCAGGGACACCTCTCACTAGTACAGGTCACTCAAGGACTCATCCAGTCTGGTCCTGAACACCTCCTGAACAACCCTGTGCTGGGCTGCAGCAAGAGCAGTGTGTGCAGCAGGGCAAGGGAGGGGATTCTGTCCCTTGACTCTGCTCTCCTCACACCCCACCTGCAGTCCTGTGTGCAGTTCTGGAGCCCCCAGCACAGGAAGGACATGCAAGTGTTGGAGCCAGTCCAGAGGAGGCTACCAAGACGCTGAGAGGGCTGCAGCAGCTCTGCTCTGAGGACAGGCTGAGACAGTTGGGGCTCTGCAGCCTGGAGAGGAGAAGGTTTCCAGGAGACCTTGGAGTAGCCTTCCAGGATCTGAAGGGGGCTACAGGAAGGCTGGGGAGGGACTATTGACAAGGGCTTGTGATGGCAGGACAAGGGGCAATGGGTTTGAACTGGCAGAGAGGAGACTGAAACTGGATGTGAGGAGGAAGTTCTTTGCAATGAGAGTGATGAGACACTGGCACAGGTTGAGGGTGGTGAGACACTGGCACAGGTTGCCCAGGGAGGTTCCTCACCTCCCTGAAGGTCTTCTGTGCTCCACAACCTCCCTGGAGGTGTTCAGGACCAGGCTGGATGAGGCCTTGAGTGACCTGTACTAGTGGGAGGTGTCCCTGCCTGTGGCAGAGGGCTGGAACTGGCTGAGCTTTGAGGTCCCTTCTGATCTTACAATTCTATGACTCTATGATTCTGTAAGAGGTTATTTGGGCTACAGATCAGACAGAAGAGAACCTGAAGGAGGGAGACCATGCACCCTTACCATCCAGAGCTTGGTGCCTGCAGATAGCTTGCCATGTTCAGAGAACATCCAGCCATGGTAGGACAGCAGCATCTTCAGGGAGTAGCGCATGGTGATGATGAGGGCAACCCAGAGCCCTGTGCCAAACAGCAGCCCACTGACAATGTTCTGTGTCTGGTTGGACATGTAGCCCCTGGGGCAAACAAAAGCCAGCAGCTTCCAGTCAGTGCCAGTTCAATTCCCCAAGAGAGCCTGACATTGTGTGCTGCTTTGAGGCTAATTGAGATATTTTAATGAAAAGAATTATATTATAGGTCGTGAAAAGCAAACAGTGGTGAGGTCTGCTGCACTCAGAGGCTTGCTGAGGTGTGTAAGAACAAGAACACAGACATAGGTAAGACACTCACTCAGAGAGTCTCTGTCTCTTTAGCTGGTTTGGTCTTGGCCTCTCTGCTAACCTAACTAACCACTTTCCTTCTAACTCCCCTGTCCCATCCTCCAAACTCAGCCTGTGCCTAAGGCAGACCCTGGGGTAAGGCAGAGGGGTGGGAAGAAGGTGGAAGGGTGGTTGGGAGCCCCTCCTGGGGACTCTGATTTCTGGGAGAGGGTTTGTGTTTCTGTATTACCTTTAAGTTGTATATGTCTGTAACTATTCCTGTCTGCTGTGTCTATCTCTGCTTGTACATTGTGCTGAGCTGT
>VWYK01033412.1:426-20986 GCA_013399775.1 Semnornis frantzii | reverse complement strand
GCTGTGCAGCCCAGCAGAGAGCTGCAGGGAATGCATTTGGCACCAGAGGTGTTCTCCATGTAACTGAGCGCAGGTCTCTCAAGAGTGCAGAGGCATCACTCTAGGTTTCCTTTACAGTCTTGGGAGAGAAACAGCATCAATCACCTGCCTCGAGGTAGGTATTTAGCTAGGATGTGAGATCATGGCCCAGAGTTCCTGGTTGGCAGCAGCCTGCAGGGTGTCCAGCTGGGCCATGATGTCTGCAGTGTCCACCCCAAGGGACTGCAGGTGCTGGTGAGGTGCAGCAAGCCCAGGATGATCTCTCATCTGCCTCACTCACACAAGGTCTTGCCTGCAGCCTGATCGCCACACTGTGGCATTCAGTTTCCTGAGCAGGGCAGTAGTAGCTAAGGAGCCAGCTGTGTAGCATCCCTAACAGGTAGCACCATGAGGGCAGGTTGAAGAGGGTTCTCTGGAAGAATCTGTACCACAGTGAACTTAGTTTGATCTCTAAAACCGTTCCCACAGTCACAAGAAGTTACTGAGGATGGGAAAGCTCTCTGGCAGGTGTTCAGCATTGAGGTCAGTGTTGGGTCTGTGTGCTCCAGCTGTCCTGCAGCCCTGGGTAGATACATTCAAAGCAGTTTAATCTGATTGTACCTTGGCTTTAGCTTGATTCAGGAGCCTGGCAATGCAGGGAAACTGCCTCCCCTTAAGGAGTGTCACTGCTTCCCCTTCATCACCATGGCACAAAGCAGCTGTGGGTCTGAGGGGCTGTGGCAGCCAAGGGCTTCTCACCCTCTGAGAGAACCAAAAGGCAGCGGCAGGGAACAGCCAGCTCACAGCAGATGGAGGGGCCTGGCTGGGCAGCCTCTGCCTTGACTGCGCAGCTCCAGGCTCAGAGAAGGAAGCAGAAAGCAAGAGCAGAAGTGTGACTCTGTGCTAACAGAGCCTTTCCACACAGCTTCAGCTGTAGTTCCCCAGGAAAAGCAGCAAACTGCAGCTTGACTGAGGTGTTGACCTGGCAACAATGTTCTGGCAGATCTGACCAGGACAAAGGTCTGTAACCACCACAGTCACTGCTGCTGGTGACCTAGGGCTTTGTGGGGAAACACAAGCAGTGCCTGAGCCGAAGGCTCAAGGGCTCCAAACACAGCTCTGAGGATCCCTGATTCCTTGTGGCCACTAAAGCTCAGCCCATGCCAAAGAGGAGCCTGGCCTAGGCTACCAACCTGGGATGTCTCGTGCTGGGCCTGAATAGACAAAATAGGCGTACGCATCTCCTGGCTTGCCCAGAGATGTTTTTCCGCTCCCCCTCTCTCTGTTCTGGGGAGAAGCAACTGCAGGAAAGAAGACAAAGAACCTGGAGCCACTGAGTCTGAGGACCTTGGCTTGCCCAGACTTGTTTTTCTCCTGTTTGCATTCTGTGGTAAACGAGGTATACACACTTGGCTTGTGCCTGCCTCATGCAATGCCTGTGTTTTCCCAAATTTGGGTAAAGCAAGCCTATGGCTTCACCTAATGTGGTCGAGCTCAGCTAACTGCCATTCTGATTGGCTGTTCTGTGTCAAAAGGCACATTGGTCTCAGGCTGTATTGATAAAAGGAGATGAGCAGGTGACACAATGCACTCTGCCCTTGTGCCTGTGCTTGTCTGCTGCTGCTGCCTGCTGCCATGCCATGCTGAGCTATAAATTAGCTCTGCTGAATAACAAGCCCTGAACTGCCTCAAACTGCCTGCCTTGAATTTACCAGGAGCAGGCTCTGAATGCCCCCATGGGATCATCCTGCACAGCCAGCGTGACACCATGCTGAGACTGCACATGGTGTTGCATCCTGCCTGCACCTGAAAGCCTCCTGCCAAGACAGGAAGTCCCGGAGGTACACAGATCATCCAGAGAGACCAGGACCAGGGCAGAACTTGTCTGCCTCCTGTCCCCAGCACCCAGCAGCCTGGGAAGAATCAGAAGCCTCAGCAGCTGACAAGACAGCAACAGAACTCCCTGAAAGCGTCTGAGTGCTGTCTGAAGCTGTAGCCAGTCCTGCCAGGCAGGAGATTAATATTTGTGAGTAAATACTTAAAGCCTTTTGTAACTCACCATTGCCTTCTGCCATAGGCAGAGAGGAGCTCCCTGAGGGCATCTAGTGGACAAGCGGAGTATTGACTGCACGCAGGATGATTAACTGCAGGAACTTCTCTTCCCGTTCAGTTAATGTTTACATTTTTGTTGGTTACTTCTTAAATTTTCTAGATCCTGTGTTATTCCTGTCTATAATGTTTCCATGACCATTGCAGAAGAACCTGATTATTACCAAAATTAGTGCTTGGGGGAGGGGGGAGGAGACTCCAAAATATCAAAATTAATAAACAATATTAATTTTGGGAAAATATCATCTCTCATTAATTAATTACCCCTCCATTACAGGCTGATACGGCTTTCTTCTGTGCTCAGTGGAGTACTGGAAAGGGGACCTTTAGCCCATCCACTTCTGTACCCCAAGAGAGACAGGGATCTGCTGGAGAGAGTCCAACAGAGAGCTAGGAGGATGCTGAAGGGACTGGAACAGCTCTGCTGTGAAGAAAGGCTGAGAGCCCTGGGGCTGTTAGTCTGGAGAGGAGAAGGCTCAGAGGGATCTGATTAGTGTCTATCAATAGCTGAGGGGTGGGGGTCAAGATGAAGGTGCCAGGCTCTGTTTGGTGGTGCCCAGGGATAGGACAAGGAAGAAAGGGTACAAGCTGGAACCCAGGAGGTGCCACCTCAACACGAGGATCTTGGGGTGCTGAGGGTGCTGGAGGCCTGGAGCAGGCTGCTCAGAGAGGGTGTGGAGTCTCCTTCTCTGGAGAATTTCCAACCCCACCTGGGTCCTGTGTGACCCGCCCCGGGTGACCCTTTCAGGCAGGAGGCTGGACTGGATCTCTGAAGGTCCTTCCAGCTCCCAACAAGCTGTGATTCTGTGCTGCTATGGCTCCAGTGACTACAGTGAGTCAGCTCAAACAAGAGGCTTAGGGGTTTGGCAGCTGGAGTAAAGGAAAAAGTCACCCTGGCTGAGGTTGTATACTTGCATGGCATCAATAACCTGCAGCAGTGCTCCAGCCTCTGCAGCACAGGCACCATCCACAGGCCTTTTGGGATAGAACAGTTGTAACCAGGTGGTGACCATCAGGAATCTTCTCTTGTTCCTTTCCACACACCTGGAGATGGGCAGAGCCTGCTGTGGGGAGGGAGGGCTTCCCTCAAACAGGTCTCTTGCTCTGCCTGGTGAGAGTACAGAGCACTCCCCTGATTCCTCTAGGGCCAAGCACTTGTCTTCACAATGGGGAGAGCAGTGCCTGGTCCTCTCCCAGTAGTGTGTGTGTGTGAAAATAAAGCTCACCCTGAGGTCCCTCCTGTGCCCTGTATGATGGAGCCCATACCTGAACTGCAGGCAGCAGCTTTCCCTCTGCTGAGAAACTGCAGTTTGCCTCTTGCTGCTGCTTCACGGCTCAGGCATGCCACAGAGCCCCACTGGGCCATGTGTAGCAGCAGGATGGACACAATACAAAGATAGGAAACAAAGCAAAAGAACAAGGAGAGGACTTGACTGTTTTGATCTTTATTTATGTGCCTGGCACTCGAGGGTGCTCTCAGTCTGTGAGCTCTGCACTGGGTAAGTTTAGAAGGGGTTTCTCTAAAGGTCAAGTATTTATTACATGAAAGAAATGTTTGGAGTGTGGAGCAATCCCTGGTGGTCAGTGGTGCATAGATGTGCTCTATAGGTGAGCAGAAATAACACTGGAGAGATGGAAAGCAAATCCTCTGTTTGAAATTGCTTTGTGTGCACACAGGCAGGAGGCCAGCCCAGCCTCTGCCTTCATCTCATGCACCAAGCAGTGGTTTTCCAACCCTTCTGTTCTCAGGCCTGTGCCAGTCCTGTTTTTCTAGGTTCTGTGTCACTTAGAATCATAGAATCATAGAACGGTAAGGTTGGAAAGGACCTCAAGGATCATCCAGTTCCAACCCCCTGCTATAGGCAGGGACACATCCCACTAGTACAGGTCACTCAAGGACTCATCCTTCTGCTACCTCTGCTCAGGCTGCTGCCAGCTCCAGCAGGCTCTGTCCGGAGTACAGGCACATCAGCCCTGCAGAGTGTATGCACATTGGGTGCTACCCACAGAACCCTCACCCAGTGTCCACACACCCAAAGTGCCAAGCAGTGAGGTGCTCCAGCTGGATCCTGGTGATGCAGGACACAAGGACTGATCTGTTGTGAGGAGCCTCTGATGCTCACTGTTGCGCTTGGGACGTTCCAGACTCAACTCAGGGTGGCTTTGGTTCTTTCCTAACCATGCCTGTGTGCTCAGACAGTGCCTCTCTGTTTCTCACAGGTTACGTGCCCTGATTCCTCCTTCTGTACACTACATTTTTTCTGCCTGAGTTTTGCCAGGAGCTCCTTGCTAATCCACACAGGCCTCCTGGCCCTTCTGACCAAAGTCCTTCTCTTTGAGATCAGCACAGAGGTGGTCACTGAATATCAATCAGCTATCTTGGACACCTCTTCCCTTTGGGATCCTATCCCATGGGACTCTTTCAAGCATGTCTGTGAAGAGGCCAAAGTCTGCTAAAGGCCAGGGTTGAGGTCTTGTTTTTCCCCTGTCTCTCTCTGCTGAGAATCCTGAACTCCAGCATCCCCCAGTCCCTGCAAGCAGAGCAGTGACCTTGGACTTGCACATCCCCAGTGAGGCTTTCCTTGTCTCTAAGGGTGGAGTCTAACACAACAGCTCTCCTTGCTGGCTCCTTCTTCATGGAGCTGTTTTGCAGCAGGTCAAGCCCCAGCCTGTACTGGTGCAGGGAGATGTTCTTGCCTGGGTGCAGGACTATATACCTGCCCTGGATGAACTTCATGAGGTTCCAGTCCACCCAGCTCTCCAGCCTGACCAGGTCTCAAGGACTGAAACATCTGTGTGGGGCAGGAAGGCTGAGAGCCTTGGGGCTGTTAGGCCTGGAGAAGAGAAGGCTGAGAGGGGAAGAGAAGGCTGATCCATGCCTACAAACATTTGAGGGGTGAGTGTCAAGAGGATGGAGCCAGGCTCTGCTCAGTGATACTCAGTGACAGGATGAGAGGCAATGGGTGGAAACTCAGTCACAGGAAGCTCCACCTCAACATGAGGAGAAACTTCTCTAGTGGGAGGGTGCTGGAGGCCTGGAGCAGGCTGCCCAGAGAGGTTGTGGAGTCTGCTTCTGTGGAGGCTTTCAAAATCCACCCGGATATGTTCCTGTGTCACCTGCCCTAAGTGATCCTGCTTTGGCAGGCAGATTGGACTTGATGATCCCCAGAGATCCCTTAGTATTCTGTGATTCTTTCATGAATGACCTCCAGAATGAGCTGTTCCATCACCTTCCTAAGGATGGAGGTGATGCTGACTGCTCCCCTGGGTGAAAGGATGATCCCAGCAGGTCATGTCTGAGCACCCAGAAGCAGACTGGTCCCTCAGAAGCAGTCACACTCAGAGGCTGGAGGCTTGTCTGCTGTTGGAGCCCCAGAGGGTATGCTCGCTGGACCCTCCCCTTTGATGCATTTCCCAGTGGCCTAGCAAAGAGTGACTCATAGGCTGACAGGAGAGTCCAGAGGGGACACAATTATGAATTATGACACAATTCATGTCAGTGACAGCAAAGCAGGGGCAAAAAACAGTTTGCAGCTCTCAGCCCTTAGGAAATGGAACTTGGAGTCACTTTGGATAACTTGCCAAAGGCATCAGCTCGGTGCTGAGCAGAGATCAAAGCAGCAGGTGGGATATTTTTACCTACTTTGATGGTAACAGCAGAAACCAGGAGTTCCCATTATGTCACTGGGAGTTGCTCCAATCCACATGGCTTGAAGACCGTTTCTTGTCTTAGTCACATTGTTTTAAATAGATTATAGCAGAAGTAACATGAGGAGGAGAGTGATGAGGGCTGTTGGCATTATGGGATGGCTTCTTGATGAGAAGGTACTATAAATGCTGGAAGCATGCAGAGTTGCTGGAGGGGAGCTGCTAGATTAAGTCTGTCAGTTGAGGGATAGCATGGAAGGGTTGGATGCAGAATGACAATTTACTGTGTTCCATAACACAAGAACTACTGGGAAGGGGACAAAATTATCACAGTGAGGGTAAAATAATCAAAAGAAAATTCTGCCTGGTGCACTGTTGACTGATGAGATACAGGTTGCTAGAAGCTAAAAATAGAAGAGGACTCAAAATTAGGTCAGAGGACTGAGTTCATCAGTGATCAGGGTAAAGATCACAAAGCCCCCAGAGTTCTGTGTGCCTGAAAACCAAAGCTCCTACAAGGACTGGAACCCTGCTCTGTTCTTCTGCAAGCACTGCTGGAGACCAGGTGGGTCACTGGTCTGACTCAGGATGTTGTGGGCCTCTGCTGGGTCACCACTTCCTAGGGAACTTTCCATGACCAGTTAGTATACTTCAACACAAAGAAGCTAAGTGTTCTGGAGAAAGTGACCATCCCCTCTGCTCAGCCTCAAGGAGACCTCCTTTGCAGAACTGGGTGCAGCTCTGAATTCCCCAGTACGAGAGAGATGAATGTACTGGAACAAGGCAATCCAAGGGCCATGAAGAGAGTGAACACCCGACTCTTCAGCCTGGGGAAGAGAAGGTTCAGGGGGATTGCATCCCTGTGTGCAAAGATCCAATGGGGAGAGCAAGGAAGAGAGAAGCAAGCTCTCCTCAGTGGCTTCCAGAGGCAGCGAGGATCAACTGTAACACAAAAAACTCTGTTTACATATAAGCAGCAACTTCTTTTTGAGAGTAACTGAACACTGGAACATGATTTGGCCAGATAGAAACAGATGCTATCAATGCAGGAATTCACCACTTCAGACCCCTCCTAGATCCAGGACTTTTAGCTTGAAAGCAGCTGAGAAAGTGTTTGGTGCCATGTTTGGTGCAAGCGCAGCCTTTCACAGCCACCTAGCCAGGAAACCTGGGGGGAGCAAACCTGCCATGCACTTCAGCAAGCACCACCAAAGGACTGTTGGAGCAGAAAGAAATTCTGCAGTTACCATTCCTAATATGCAAGAACAGCTTTAGAAATATGATTGCATTAGTTTATAGTAAGTGGGAGCCATTTAACCATCAGGTAGCGATGGGGATGGAAACCTGCCCTGCACCTGGGGTGCTTCAGCCAGTATCGCCCACCTTGCTGTGTGTCAGAAAGATGGTGATGTAAAAGGGCAGCTCTTTCTAGCAGGTACATCTCTTGGACACCCGTGAAAACTATAGAGGCTTATGTTAAAGGGCTCCCGAGGACCATCACAGGCTGCTCAGGGAGGTGGCTGAATCCCCATCCCTGCAGGTGTTTCTGTGAGGCAGAGCTGTGGTGCTGAGGGCCATGGTTTAGTCCCAGCCTTAGCAGAGTTAGAGAATGCTTGGACAGGATGATTTTAAAGGTCTTTTCCAGCCAGAATGGTTCTGTGTTGGGAGATCTGGGCTTAAACCCCTGCTCCAACTAGGAAAAGATGGACTTTAAATGCCTCATAGGCAACCTCCACCCAGCTCCTCTTACCAAGGCACAGTCAGCCAGCCGACCCCTGCTGGGTCCGACCCTCGGCTGGGTCCTGTGCTGACAGTAGCCCTCTGCTGCCGTGGTTGGACTGGAGGCTGCGGCTGTAGTTTCGGCTCCCGCGGAGCTGTGCGCACACAGCTCAAGGTTTTCTCTGCCCCCTCAGCGAGCAGCCTGGGGTGGGAAAGGCTTCAGGAGGAGATGCTGCTGGGACACCTGATCGGAAGCGGCCAAAGAGTGCTCCATACCATGCAGCATCACGTTCAGTCAGCTCGATCACCAGTAAAGGCTGGGGTAAAGCAGAAACAAGGAACGATTTTGGCCACCAAGGTGTGTTTGGAGACCAACTGGACATCCTGGGGGGGGGGGGGGCTGAGCTTTGTTCTTCTTGGGGTTTACCTTCCTCTTTTCACGGAATCACAGAATCTTTCAGGTTGGAACCCCCTGGGATCATCAAGTCCAACCATTTCACCCTACTCTACAAAGTACACCCCTGAACCCCAAGCACATCTAAATGACCTTTAAATACATCCAGGGATGGTGACTCTCCCACCTCCTCGGGCAGCCCATGCCAGTGCCTGACCACTCTTTCTGGGGAAAAGATTTTCCTAATGCCCAGCTCTGCCTTGCTGCAGCTTGAGGCCATTCCCTCTTCGATCACTACTTACCAGTGAGCAGAGACCAGCACCAACCTCTTCACAACCTCCTTTCAGGTAGCTGCAGAGAGCCATGAGGTCTACCCTCAGCCTTCTCTTTTCCTCCCCTATTAACACCTCCTTATTTCCATCCACAACTTTTCTCACTTCTGTTTTTCCTGTTGCTCCCTGCCCGATGACAGGGGTGAGCAAGTGGCTGTGTGGGTGCTCGGCTGCTGGCTTCTGGCTGCCCTCGCCCCACCGCCTTTCTCCATCCCTGCTCGCTGTCCGCCAGCTCTAAATTGTCTCCCCGGACTCCCGAATGCCAGCCGGCAGCAGCAGAGCAGTTCTGGCCGCGCAGGGCTCCGGGGCAGCGAAGCGCTGTTGCTGCGCTCCCCATGCAGTTCGCGGCCCCGCCGCAGGGAGGCAGCAGCGGCACACCATGAGACACGGAGGTTCACGGAGGCTCACGGCGGCTCACGGCGACCAGCAGCGTGCGGCACACGGCGGCTCACAGCGGCCCGCAGCGGGTGCGGGGCGGCTGCCAGCCCTCTGCCCAGAGCTCCCTTTGCCCAAGCCGTGAGCGAACCCAAGCGCCTGCGCGGCCTTGGCCAGTTCTGGGCTGGACACTGCCCTCGGGCTGGCAGTGAGGGCCTGGCACTGCTGCCGAGGGAGGCAGGTGTGGAGTGCGGGACGCAGGGTGCTAGAGCCGTGCCGGGGAGGTGTCCCTGTGCCGAGGCGGTGTCCCTGCACCGCGGTGGAGAACCAGGGTGTTTCCTGCTTCTGCTGCAGCGCTATGGCCGAGGCAGAGAGTTCAGATGGAACCGTCCCTTGCATCAGCACCCCTGAAAGAGCTTCGTTTTGTGGGACCGGGAGCTGAGCTGCAGGCAGAAGTTGCGGTCAGTGAGTGCCGAACACTGCCGCAGGCTGCTGATCAGCCCTGCACCGGACACGGGGGTTGGCCTCCCCTGCTGTGCTCCCTGCGCGGAGCAGGGCTGGCGACACCTACCTCTTGCAGGGGCCTTGCAAAGAGCCCTGGAGAACAGCATCAGGTACCTCAGAGGGAGCTGAACGTTCTGAGCAGGTGAGAGGGCCGAGAATGCTTTAGCAGGAGGTGGTGCCGATTGCTGAGGTGCTGCTAGGTGTGAGCACTGTGAGACAAGGACCTCGAACTTGCAGCTGAGATCTGAAACATTATGCATGAGCACGAAGGGACCAAATGAAGACTGAAGATGCAGTTTTGTTTTTGACACTTCATAATTCTGCAGCTCTGACTGCACTCACCCAAATGTTTTTTCAAGCAGTTTGTTGTATGCAAAAGGCTTGTCAGAGCTCAGTACTATCCAGTTATCCCTCCCACTCTGGAAGGATTTGCAATTGAAATCTCTAATACTTACCTGCCACTAGGAGAAGATTCTCTACCCGGTCACTCTCTCCGAATGTGGGAATTTATATGCCCCAGGCATCTCCTCTTCCATCAGCTGGCATAAGCAAGCCCTGGTCAGGAGCAAGAGCCCCTCAGCACCAGGTGTGTCCTAGCAGGATGCACTCTGCACACGGGATGGGGCCTCGGTGACTGCCACCAATGGCCCTATGATAGGGACAGCAGCCCCATGTTTCTTCCTGCACTGTGGGTGGCTAAAGGTGGTCGAGAGTCCACAGGTTATGTTTTGACTGACTAAAGGGAGAACAGACTGGTACCAGAGTGCCTTGTAACACACTGACCTGCAAACAGGAGCGTGAGCCCTGTGAGTGCCCTAAGCACAAGCAGCACTGGGCACATGCCTGGCCTGCTGAGGTTCAGTCCAGACCCTGCTTGGGAGAGTTCACACAGGGCTGGGATGTGACCCCAGGTTAGGCTGTGACGCCATCTGGGAGGTTCAAGACCCTGCCTGGGAGGGCTGGCACCGGGCTAGGGTGGGCAGTTTCTTATGAGAGGTTTTGTGAAGGGCTCAGTTGTTTGGGTGCCTTGGCTCTGCATGAGGTGCCCCGACACCAGGTCTGTGTGACAGCTCAGTGCCATGGGGTGGCACCCTGCAGTCTGCAGATGCCACTACATTCCACCATTGCTCCTGGACTGCCTTCCACTGGGTCAGGCCTTGTACCACTTTCTTTTGATCTCACTCGGAGTCAAAGTGTTCAGCATCTCAGAGCAGCCTTGCAGCTCTTTCCTTTGTGCATCTAAAACATGGCAGATATTTCCACTCAGCACAGAATGGCAGTGGTGACACCAGCAGGGGTCACTTACAGCTGTGGCAGCTGAAAGGAGCCCTCACAGGGAGGGAAGAGAGAGGGCAAGGGCTGGACTGGAGCCGTGAGCACTGTGCGAGAGAAAGTGGTGGGCTCAGAGATGTTAGAGATGGGGGAAAGGCAGGGAAAAGAGGGAGGGGAGGGAAGGGGAGGGAAGGAAAGGAAAGGGGGAAGGGAAATATTTGCCGTAAAACAGTCAAACTGGATGGCAGCAGAAATGCATTAGCTGCATACTGCTCCCAGGGACCTGGAATATGAAGTCTCTGCTAATAGTTTCCATATTTTGTGCAGGATTAGTAAAAGAAGAGGAAAAGAAAGCAAGCTTCTAGCTACATGAAGCAAAATAAATGAGGGCTCACTTATTTGTAGGAGAGATACTATTTACTGTGAGAGGAGCTCAGATATGCAGAGGCAGTCACTGTCAGCTCATGAGAGGAGCTTGAGGGTGCTCCTTCGAGGGCAGAACAAGTGCCCAGTCACCAGTGGGGCTGCCTGACTTGGCATGGCTGCTGCTTGAAGCCATCAGGATGTGAAGCAGCATTCTGCAGTGAGCTGAAGGGCCAGCACTGAGCAGCTTCAGTGGCTGTATACAGGCACAAGCCTGGGCCTTCATCAGGCACTGAGCTGAGTCAACAGCCACTCCTTTCCACTTTGTTCAGAGCACAGGCTTAGGAGGTTTCCTGCAGTCTTCCTAACTCCTTGGAAACCAGATTTTATTTTTATTTGTTTATTTATTCCCAGGACTGTCACCTGCTGCTTTCTGCTCTGAGCGCCCCACTTTGCTGCACCATAAGCACTGGATGTAGTCACTTCTGTCTGCTGCTAGGTGAAGGAGAGACAGAAAGCAGCAAGCCAGGTGGCTGGTGGCAGAGGGAGGAACATCTGAAAGACAGTCACAGTGGGCAGTGTGGGTTTCAGAAAGCCCCCTGTAGCATGGAGCTCTGTTCAGAGTCGTTGGCTGCTGTCTCATCTCTCAGTGGAGCTGGCTCTTCCTGCCACACACTGCTAGATGCCACCATCCAGGGCTCCTGCACTGCCTCAGCTGTAAGAACTGAGGCATTAGCCCAGATCCAGAAAACTTCTGTACCCTGCAGCAGACAGGACATCAGCACCTCCTGCCCCTCTCACTCTGAAAGACTGCAAACACCTGTGCCTCTTAAGCGTTCCCGATCAGCTATCGCACACATCCAGCACTGCCACTGAAGGCATCTCCCACACAACTGCTTTGTTAATCGTTCTGGATGCTGGCAGGTAGCAGGAAATCTGGTGTCCATAACCTCTGCAGCATGGCAGAGGCTGGGCTCACTCCTGGCTTGCACTGACACTGTCCTAATGTCACAGACCAAGCTGAATCAGGCTGTCCTGAGGCTTCAGTTCAGACACTCTCAGAGGAATTTCTGGTCCTCACCAGACCTAATGCAGGACAAGCTGCAGAACCTTTCTGTGAGGTGAGCACCAAGCTGCTCAGGCACATATCCCAGCCTAATGGATCTGTCTGCTTTGCTGATCAGTCTCAGTGCAGCATAATGGGGAACCCCCTCTAGGAACCCACCTGCAGGTACCAGTGAGAGGTTGAAGTTCTCTATGAACACTGCAGCTCCAAAGAGGAACATCACAATTGCTTGCAAAATGAGCTGCTGCTGACAAACAGCTTCAGCACTTTCCCTAGGAGGTTCAGCAATATAAGCAGTCTAGGGGATACCCATGTCTGAGCTTAGACAGCTGCAACACACTCCAGAGCCTGGCTCTCATTGCCTTGGCTGCAGCATCCCTGATGCCAGGCTGCAGACAACTGAGATGAAAGGGGATTCCTACTGCACTCTCAGTTCAGTGCCTGGACTACATCTGGTTAGGTATGCACCAGAGCAAAGGGAGGAACTGATAGTGCGAATACAGAAGTCATTTCTTCTTGTCTGTATCAGATGGGGATAAGCACCTCCAAAAAGGAGCAGGTTTCTCTTTCAGAGGCTGATAGTCAGCAAAGAACACCAAGGATGGTGACCCTCCTTTTGTAAATGGATTTCTGTGCTAGAATCAAGTCATCTGGAAGGCAAGTTCTTCCTGTGCATGCCCTTTAAACACCACCCCAAATCCCCACTCCATCTGAAGCCTTTGTTTAGCCAAGCCCTTGGGAACTCTTCTTTCCTGGAAAAATGAAGTCAGTGCACCAAGTCAGTTGCTGACTCTGCAAAGCTGCTGCCTCAGATAACCTATTCCATGGCTTCTCAACCACTAAGTTTTGTAGGACTAAAGTTTAAGGTACTTGGGCTCTTAGTAAATGCAAGATTTTTATTAGCTTGAAGTATCACATTTTATTCAAGTGATAAGAAATATCATAATACATTATGCATCTGCCAGTTACAGTCCATTTTAGTTGGTTCCAAACCCCTAAGCAGTAAATGAGTAAGGCAGGTTATCTAGTTAAAGACAGCATTCCACACAACCAGTACTGGAGATGTCAAGGGCAGAGAAATTCCAGCATGACCTTGCTCTGGCTTTCCAGCAAGCCATGTAGTTAAAACTAGAAGACAGGAAGAGCCATTTCCAAAGGTTTATTGAAGTAGCGACAGGTTGCTCATACTGTGCTGGAAAAAGCAGTTTTATTGAATTCAGATACTTAAAAACAGTATTGCAGCACAAGATATTGCTATTTGTAAACTAGACTCCTTTGTAAACTCTAATCCTTCAGGGAGAGTCAGTTTGCAAGATCTAAGACCTATTTCCTAGCATTATCATCTTGCGCTCATGGAAAACTGCAGAAAGGCACTTGAAAGCTGTTTCTTCCTGTAAGACATAGACCTTTGAAGTCTTGCTGGTAGAAATTTCTCCTGCATTAATAGGGATGCAGCTGCACTTCAGCCTTACTCCAAGTCATCGTGGTGCTGGGAAGTTTCATTGATAACCTGTTGAAGACACTTGTAGTAAGTTTTAGTTGTAAGGCTGAGGGGTTTCTAGAGTTTAGATCACCAATACCACAGGTTTGTGAGCAAATGGGTGTCAGCTTCTCTGCTGGTTGGGTTTGTGCTTTCCTGACCTAGGCTGAAGAGAGTCTCTAATCCCAAAGCACCACTGCCATGTGTTTTCATCAGCTGATGTGAGAACACTGAGAACTTGCCAACTCATCTGAATTTAAATATTCACCAGGTGGCTGTTGGCCACTTTAGCTTTTACCAGCAGATGAGTTTTAGGATCACTTTCACAGACACCTGTTTGCTTCATGTTCATCCATGCAGCTTCAGCTGCCAGACGCTGCCTTGCTTGTTACTGACCATCACATACAGGCTGCACTGAGCAGCAGACAAACTTCAGAACATTGAGGTAACCAGCTGTGACAAATAAAATCAAAGTTCCACCAACCTGTCCATCTCTGGTTTCCACAGTCTTAATTAGAAGAGTCCTCTTTGAGTGAGTGTCAACCATTGGCTGAGACTCAATGTTGGTTTCTGCAGAAGAAGATGTGTTATTAACAGTCTGGATGAAGTGCCCAGCTCACAGAAAAGAGAATGGAGCATATCTACTTTCTGAATCCCCCTATATGAAGTCCCCTGCTCTGGATAAGCCAGTCTCAATTTTCTCCCTGTTCCACTTAAAGTACCTTCAATAGGCTTTGAAACCAGTCACCATGAACAGATGCTTATAGATATCTGTGCTCAGAACAAAGCAGCTCCTCCCATCCAAGGGTAAGTAACTGCAAGCACTGTCATTATACCCAAGTAAAACTTTTACCATGAAAGTGGTGGAACACTGCAACAGACTGCCAAGGGAAGTGGCTGAGGTCCCATCCCTGGAGAAAGTAAAGGTGAAGCTGGAGAGGGCTGTGGGCAACCTGCTCTAGTGGAGGATGTCCCTGCTGAGTGCAGAGGGGTTGGACTGGATGAGCTTTGGAGGTCCCTTCCAACCCAAACTACTCTGCAATTCCGAGTCACATCTGCATTTATACAAAGCGAAATACTGGGATAGAAGGAACTATGCAGGGTCCTTTTGCTAACAATGCAGGAGCTGTCCTCCAGTGAAGCAGCAGAAGCAGCTTACCTCTCAGGTTCAAGGAAGCAAAAGTTGGAATGGGCATGTTAATCCTGAAGAAAAAGAACAAAAATGGATCAAGTCACACATAGGTATCAAGTGTCTGCTAGTAGCTGCTGGTCAGGAAAATGCCTGCAGGTGGCTTTTACCTGCTCTCTTCGCCCTCCAGCAGTTTTCTGTAGGTGGCAATCTCGATGTCAAGAGCCATCTTCACATTCAGCAGGTCCTGGTACTCGCGCAGGTGGCGAGCCATTTCCTCCTTCATGTTCTGGATCTCATCCTGCAGGCGCCCAATAGTGTCTTGGTAGTTAGCAGCTTCAACAGCAAAGTTCTCCTCCATCTCACGCATCTGACGCTCCAGGGACTCATTCTGGAAAGCAATCCTGAAGTCAAGCCCTGCTGCAGCCTCTCTTCCCCACCCTCAAGATCTCTTCTTTTAAAAGAAAGGAGTTGTTAGCATCCTTCCTGAAAATGCACAGGTGTGCCCCAAGCTTATCATCTCCTTACCTTGCGCTTGTTTGCCCTTGATGCTTGAACTCAAGGCATCTCAGGCATTTGTTCTAACAGGTGGCAAAGCAATCCCTTAGGCTAAGCCCACCACAGGCAGTGCAAGTCAGCATGCAGGCAGTCCTCAGTGAGGGGAGGGGCAGAGCTGCTGCACTCAAATCCATCTAACAGGTTCTAGCAACAGCAAGAACCTCCATTCCACTACTCCTCCAGTTTCCCTTATGGCTTCAGCTGTACCTGACAGACAAGGCATAAGCACTTCCAGCAAGTGTTAGGTGAGCAGTGAACATTAAAGCAAGTGAATGAGCTCCCTGCTTTGACTCAAGGCAAGATGGCTCAGTGTCTAAGCAGTGCTCTGCAGTGCATGCAGGCCAGCAGAGCACACAGCACCCTTCTCCAAGTACCAACATGCACAGGAGATCAGCTGCAGGCACATCTTACCAAGCTTAACTGCAGCACAGTGCTTGCAACTGCAAAGGGAAGAGTGTCCCCCAGCTGCTGCCTTGTACTTACGCTTCCTTTGAGGGCATCGACTTCACAGGTGAGAGACTGAATCTGCCTGCGGTACTCATTGGCCTCTTGCTTGGCCTGGCGCAGGGCATCGTTGTTCCTGTTAGCAGCTTCAGAGAGATCTGCAAACTGGAAATGCCCAGCCTGGTCAGCACAGCACTTCAACAGCACTGAAGCAACAGACATTTTTGAACATAGCCTTTGAGGGCAACTGAAGCCATCACAAGCCCTAACACCTGAAACAATTCACTATTAGCTTTACTCTCCCTATTTCTAACTGTCAAGCTGGACTTCATAGTTACAGCTTTCACATTTGTCTCCCAACCCTGTATGTTTTCATCACTTTTTCCACCCATTCATTCACTCCTTCCCCCAGTTTTTCATCCAACACCTGCTTCCAGGTACAAGCACAGGGAAGACTCCCAGTATGAAGCCATCCACTTCAGTGGGTTTATGGCACAAAATGTTTTCAGATGTACTCTTCCCAGACTAGGAGCTGAGAGAAGAGCCTGTGCCACATCCAGCGCTGAGGCAGGGGACACGGTGTGCCACAGAGAAGTTGGTTCCAGTGCCTGATGCATCAGAGCAGGTTTCACTCACCTTGGACTTGTACCACTCTTCAGCTTCCTGAAGGTTCTTAGCAGCAACGCTCTCATACTGTTGTCGAACGTCACGCAGCGCGGCAGTAAGGTCAGGCTTGGAGACATCCATGTCAATCTGGATGTGCTGCTCCTGCAGCTGGGCCTGCAGCTCTCGGATTTCCTTTGGGAGAAGCAGAGACCCTGTGTTATCCGATCACAACACACAGCACACACCCCCAGGGATAGGGACTCTGGGCCAGAACCACTCAGAACCTCATATTTCAGCTCACCTCATCATGAAGCTTCTTCAGAAAGACAATCTCCTCTTGCAGGGACTCCACTTTGCGCTCAAGATCAAGACGTGCCAGAGAGGCATTGTCCACATCCTGCCCGGAGAGAAGAATCATTAGCAGTCTGACCAAGCTCATGTCAAAAAGTCTTCTAGGGCAACCTCAGGAGCACAGAATCATGCTGCATCCAAGCCTTGTGGTAAGACAGTAAACAAGAGTCAAGAGCTGTGGAAACCTTTTTTGCCACTCTTTATCCTAGCCCGCAAGCACTATCTGCACCTTTGTTATTCTGGGAACTATACAGCATATGTACATTATTTCCTCTCTACCCTTGTATAACTGAGCACACAGATCACAGTGAGTGTGAATCCTGCTTGAAGATGAAGTGGACACTTGGGTCAGAAGCTCTTAGCTTGACTATGCTGAGAAAGTTAGCCCAAGTTAGCAGCTTGCAAGCTTCCTTTTTTTTCCCCAGGGTGGCTTAAAGCAGCCCCTGAGCTGTGTGCTTAACTCTGGGCTGAATTCCTTGTTCATTTCTTACAGATTCGTTGGTGATCAACCACGGAGTCCCTTGGCTCAAGAGGCCACAGCCTGAAAACACACTTGTAAAGCCAGTAAGTAATGTGTAGGAGCTGAAAGCATTTCCCTCTCCAAGTGGTCTGAGACCTCTCTAGAGAAAATGAGGTCTGGAAGCACATGCACCAGTGGAGTTAGTCAGCATCGCCTACACCCTCACAGCAGCTGGCAAGGACTCCCACCTTTTGCTGGACAGAGATAGCCTTAATCAACAGCAAAAGTTCATTGAAGGCATAACAGAAGATATGCCAAGAATGTTACAGCCTGAATTAGTTAAAAAACAGAACTTCAAACATTGATTAGTAAGTTCTGAAATTGGTAATGTGCAGGAAAAGTTTGCAGAGGGGACAAATGCTCCTTTCACAGCAGCCACACAGCACTGCAGGCTCACAGGCATTAGCATACCAGGTCTGCTTACCCTCCAAAGCTTACTCTAAAGCTCTCTGGGACTGCCCAAAGCACAGCTGTTCCCCAGCAGCACTTCTCACTCCTGGCATCTTTGAAATAAGGAGTTTTCTTCAGACTCCAAGAAAGCCATTCCTTCGGTCACTCCTACTCCTACTTCTTGCTCCAGAAGGAGCCTCCTGCTTTCTCTGTCTTTTCATAACTTCCCTATCAACTCTGGTTTTACAGCCACGCAGGTGTATAACTGCTCTGTTCTTCAATTCAGACAAATTCTTAACTCATGTTCTCCTTCCCCCCCAAAAAAACACTCCTCCTGGAAGGAAATTGCAAGGCTATGACCCAACACATTTACATAATTCGACACTTTAAGAGTTTCCAGTGGCTTGTACAGAGATCTATACCCCGAATACTAAGATTTTTTTTTTCAGGACAACTGAACAGTTACAGGAGTTCTAGGAGCTTATAATAAACTGAAAGCACCTTAAATTGAACATACTTAAGAGTAGATGGTGTGTATGTTACTAGAGATGTTAGCATTAAGAATCAGTGTATCTGCATTTCCTAGATGAAGGGAGAGACACATGAGTTACATGTAGCCTGAGCAAAACAAAATCCAAGGCATACACACATGCAACTCAACTACATATTGATTTACTCCTAGGAGAATCTTAATGCCAGTCATATAGCTTGCAGCATTGAGTGTCCATTTTTACTCCAGGAACAGATCTGTTAGGCCTGTCATAGGTTCAAGATCTATTCCTTGCTGCTGGCAGAGCTGTAGTAAGTGACTCTCACCAGCTGTGGTGTTTGGTTTGTCAGAGGAAAGAATTCACTTAAGGTTTGGGTTTATTCTATGCAGCACTAACAGCATATGAGTAAAATCACATCTCTAAGGAGAATTAGGTCAAAATCCAGTGCATCAGGCAGGCAGCTTTTGGCACTGTAATCTTGAAGTTCAAATTTGTTCACTTTCTTTTAAAGCACTGAAGCATACAACTGCTGCATCAAGTAAAAAGTAAATGCAATGCTACACCAGAACAGTGACTGAGGTGCTCCAAATGCATGTGTGCAGCTTCCCAGTGTAAGAATACAATGGTTTCATTAAAAGCTGTTCATTGTTTTACAGTGGAAAGCACAACCTCAGTGGTTTTCGAGTTTCATTGCACTTGCAGGAGAACAATACTTGCACAGAAGCAGACTTCAAAGCTTCTGCAGGAACTTCACACTACATTAAACTGGCTTAAGCACGCAAAAAAAACCCCAAAACCCCACCCTCCAAAAAACCCACCACCCCCCCCAAACAAACAACAAAAACCCCACCATCAAACAAAACACCAAAAAGCTGAAAATAATGCAGCATCTTGAACTGTTTCAAACTTCTGGCCCCAGAACACCATCAGACTCCAAACTGGAGCAAAGTCTTGGTTTCCACAGTATCTCGCAGAGACACCTGGTCTCCTTCAGAGGCTATAAATACATCATAGTCAAAAGCCTTGCCTGGGAACTGCTGACCTTAAGTGACAGTTTCCTGAATGGTAACATCTACTAACATCTCTGAAGAGCTCTGAGACAAAGCCTGTGCCCCGTGTCTGGAGGTAAGGGCAGTAGTCCCTTCCAGCCAGGAGTAACACAAACAACACTGTTTTACACCAGCAGTTTTAGGAAAGGGACCTTGTTTTGAGAAGGCACATTCCTGAGTATCTCCTAGTCCAAACAAGGCTTAATCCGGGTTGAAAGACAGTTTTGCAGAAGTGAAAACCTGACTTTAATGCTTTTTGAACAGTTTGCACAGCTGGTTCTGGCTGCAGGCTTTAGTTTATCTGGGCAACACATTTCCTCCCTTCACATCTTGCTTTACAGAGGATTACACTTAGGGACACCCAACGGCAGACGTGACCCCACAAAAATGCTCTACTTCTTGTCGGTTGACGACACCCATATGAACAACTCGAAATGCCAACTCGTTGTCCAAAGTGCTCTATTCACAAAGAGCTCGGTCTTGGCTCAGAACTGGACCCTGCTCATGGCAGGCATTTGTCGCTAGCCCACAGCATTACACATGTAGCAAGAATGCGGCCCACTGCGCCCTCCCCTCCGACACAAAGGGAGCTATTCTGCAGCCTGCCATAATGCCTGGCTCCGCATTCCGCGCTGGATCCCATAGAAACCATTAGCTCCGCGGGCAGCCGAGCAGATGGCTCTTTTCATCCCGCCACATCGGCAAGCGGCTCCGCGCCGCAGCGCTTTTTGTGCGCCAGGCTGCGCTCGGATAAAGCAGGACAATGGTGTGTGTGTGTCCCCTCCTCCGCTTGCAGCCTCCCCCAAAGAAAGCAAGGAGGGGTCGCATGAGAACCGACGGGGAGCCTTTGTGCCAGGCGAGCCAACCCCTGCCGCCCCCCGGCCGCCGCCCTCGGCCCCGCCAACCTGTCTGAAGGACTGCAGGGTGTTCTCGGCCTCCTCCCGCTGCAGCATCTCCTCCTGCAACCTGGAAGAGGCGAGACAGCTGTGAGCGGGAGCAGGAGTCCCGCCGAGCCCTCCGCGGTGCGCAGCCCCGCTCAGGATGCTCAGGGACGCCCCACCGGCCCGGACCCGCCCTCCCCTCCACACTCACTTCTCTCTCAGCCGCATGATGTCGTCGGCGAGGTTGTCCCGCTCCACCTCCACGCGTGCCTTGTCGTTGGTGAGCTGGTCCACCTGCCGCCGCAGCTCCCGCATCTCCTCCTCGTAGAGGTCGCCCAGGCGAGACGTGCCCTTGCCCTTGAGCTGCTCCAGCTCGGCCAGCAGGATCTTGTTCTGCTGCTCCAGGAAGCGCACCTTGTCGATGTAGTTGGCGAAGCGATCGTTGAGCTCCTGCAACTCCACCTTTTCGTTGGTGCGGTTCGCCTTGAACTCCGTGTTGATGGCGTCGGCCAGCGAGAAGTCCACGGAGTCGTGGAGCCGCATGGGCGGCATGCTGCTCCGCAGCCGCACCGACGTTGTCTTGGTGGCGTACATGCCGCCGGGCGAGGCCGACACGTACCGGGCGCTGGTGGGCCGCAGGGAGCTGCCCAGTGAGTAGCGGCTGCTGGAGGTGATGTAGCGGGTGCTGGTGCTGGGGCGGCTGCTCCCGCCGAACATGCGGCGGTACGAAGAATTCTTGCTGCTGATGCTCATGGCGGCGGCGGCGGCTTTGTAATCCAGGAGCGGAGCTGAGTTACAAGGAACACAGAGGACGAAAAGGCAGCAGCCCCCTCCCGGTCCCCTTCTTATAGGGCGCCGCCG
>VWYK01033409.1:0-12740 GCA_013399775.1 Semnornis frantzii | reverse complement strand
TCCTCAGGCACCTCTCCTGTTTAGCAAATTTGCCACAGTTTAGCAAAAACAATGGAGATTGGCAGAGCAATAACATCAGGCGGTTCTCTCAGCACTCTTGGGTGCGTCTTGTCAGGACCCATGGACTTGTGAATATTCAATTTGTGTAACCAATCCCTAACTCAGTCTTCACTGACTCATGGAGAGTTTTCCCTCTTCCAGGCTTCCTCTCCTTCATCCAAGGTCTGGAGTTCACAGGGGCTGGTCTTAGGAGTAAAGACTGAAGCAAAGAAGGTATTCAGCAATTCTGCCTTCTCTGCATCCTCAGTTGTCACTTCATTCAGCAATGGGCCCACACTTTCCCTGTTATTCCTTCTATTACTGATATATTTGAAGAAGGATTGAGAATCAAGTAAAAGAAGTTCACTCTTTCTTACATTTTCTCTTTCAAAAATCATGTTATTGGAGTGCCCTAATATAAACTCTGCTTTATATTTGCAGAGTCTAAGCCTTGCATCCAATGTTTCCATAAGTTAATATATTTTAGTCTAAACTTGCTTGAGTACAAACTTCATACTCAGCTCTGAACTTACTTGCATACACTCACCTAATTTTTGTCAGTCGATGGGTTTTTGGAAGACGTGGAAATCTAAGAATCAGATTTACAGTGCCTGAATTCTAAAATGAGAGTGTGCAAAGCTGGATTTTCATTTGCTCTTCATCTGATCCCATGGGATTATACTTTGTCTGTTTTTTCTTTGCCAGAATATTTCTTTCACTCCCTTGTATGTTAAGCCACCAATCTCCTTGCTGTTCTTCAGTTTCAGTGATGGCTCTGTATCTCTGAAGGACCAGATTCTGCTGTCATGGCCAGGTGTCCCGAGCCAACCCTGGGCAGCAGGAGAGGTCATGCTAAAATTAAAAAAAAATCTTGAATTACATTATAGCAAACCAACACCACATGACTGATGACTTTGGATTGTTAGAGTCAATTAAAACTCTCAGTAATCAACTGGAGCAGAGGGAAAATGGGCAGAAAAAGAGCGGGGAAAAGACAGAGAGAGAGTTAAGAAGTGAGAGAAAAAGGAAGGTATCACCACTCCTTGCATCCAGTGACATTTTCAACTGGCATGGTCCAAGGTCTTGGTGGCAGATATACATCCCAGCAGGGTCTTCTGTGGTAGATGCAACAGGTAGATCCCAGAAGTTGCGGCCATTTTATACCCTTCTGGCACTGGGCTGGAGGAGGAGGATAGTCAACAGGAACAATCTCTCCAAATCACGAAGAGGTGTGCAGAGTGAGGCATGCCGAGATGTGAGTGCTCCAGTGCCATGTCTGCAGTTTGCCTTTCCGTGGTGCTGTTGTAGTGGTTTTAAAATAAGGACAGAGGGAATTTCCTGAACTCATTGTTATGCTATTTTGCCAGGCCAACAGCTCTCCTGGAGAGCTATGAAGGGCTGTCAAAGCCTGTCTGTTCAGACCAGGTATGTCACACATTGTTTTGAGACGACAGAGTCATTGGGCCCTCACCTCTGCTCTCACATGCAAAAAGTTACTTCACCTAGTAAATGAGAAATTATCCAGGTATGAGAATAGCATGTTATGTGTTTACTGAAGTGGTTATTACATTAGTTAACTATCTAAACAAAAAATAGTTGACCAGAACAGTGGTGTTTGTTCTTCATTTACCTCTTTCATGGCTTCTGTATAATTTGAAACTTCATTTTCCAGTTTCTTGGCTACAATACAGGGGAGAATCTTATTAAAGTATCAGGAACCAATCAATATCTTTTCCCATCTGATGGAGGACAGATTCAAGTAGAGAAGATAGAGTTTGTAAAAGGTGATTATTTACTTTCTTATGCTTTGCTTTACTGTCTGATGGCATACTTTCTTAACCTATAAATGTTTTTTTTTCATATCTCAGTAGTAGAAAATAAATTAACAGCAGGGTAAGGATACCATGTAATTCCATATTAGCCTCTATCACTATTAATGTTTACATTTTTAGGTAGTATGTTAACAATTCATAGATAAATAAGAGTACAAAAAAATCAGAAGTGGATAAAAATCAGTTCGTATTTATCCACTTAGTGGCAACCAATGGTATTTCAAGAGTGCACGTTACATTGTTTTATGCAGTCAAATGCAAATATCTAAGCAACAAGGTTGTGCCCTCTCAGAAGTTTTTGAGTATTAATCTAAACTCAGATAAACTCAGCTTAATTTTGTCTTCCTGACCTACTGCTAAGCAGTTCAGTCCAGTTCTTAGCAATCTACTTTTCTGTGTGCTTTATAGTTGCAGGTGCAGATGTTTTTTGGATATGGGACAGTTCTGAAGTCTGATGAGAGCAGTAATGGTGTTGTGTTGCTTTGCAGGTCTAACTTTGGTAAAGGTGAAAGTGGCAAAAGACAACCACAATTTCTTCATTCATATCACAGACCCCAAGAAAAACTTAAAAGAAATAAATGAACTACAGAAAACTGGATCAGGTTAGTGGATGATATCACTGGTATAAAAAATAATCGACATATTCAGTAATTTGGTGCAAGCCTTAGAAACTAACAGAAAATAACTTTATACTAATTGTAAAGAGTAAATAAGACCAGTGTTCTGTAAATAGAAGTAAAAATCCAGTTGTCTGTCTTAGGCACTATGATCTTAAGAAGATGGAGATGCATAGTACTGGTCAGCAGGTGCACACCAGTCTCTCACTGGGAAATCAATGGAATGAATCACCATTCCTTAAAGATCTTAACATGGCTTGGGAATGCCAAAGAAGGTGCAAATTGAATAATGTCCATTAAGACTAGAATAAATGTCTACCCTTGAAAGGGAAGATTTCCCCCTTTGAACTGGACCTGCTTTTGTGGGTCAGATGATCAAGATGCCTCTTCAAGACCTTTGCTTTGGAAACTGATCTTTGTGTAGTTCAGTGGCTTCTACTGCTGAGTGATGTGTTGCCAACACTCAAATGAATTTGAACCAGTGGTGTACCCAGGTAACCAAGAAGGCTAACGGGATCCTGGCCTGTATCAGGAATAGCGTGACCAGCAGGACCAGGGAATTAATCATCCCCCTGTTCTCAGCACTGGTGAGGCCACACCTTGAGTCTTGGGTTGAGTTTTGGGGCCCTCACTGCAAAACAAGGTACTGGAGTGGGTCCAGAGAAGGGAAGGGCAAGGAAGCTGGTGGAGAGTCTGGAGGATCTTGTGAGGGGCAGCTGTAGGAACTGCGGTTGTTTAGTCTGGGGAAAAGCTCTCTATAGCTCCCTGTCAGGAGGTTGTAGTGAGGTGGGTGTTTATCTCTTCTCCCGAGTAACAAGTGAGAGGATGAGAGGAAACAATGGCCATAAGTTGCACCAGGGAGAGATTTAGATTATATATTAGAAGTGTTCTCAAAGATTGGGACAGGCTCCCCAGTTAGATGGCTGAATCCCCATCCCTGGAGGTGCATTTCAAAGATGCAGAGATGTGGTGCTAAGGGACATGTTTTAGCAATACACATGTTAGAGTTAGGTACTAGTTGGACTGCCTTAACCTACTATTGTTAGTCTTCTCTGCTGCTTCTCACAGTTTTACAAAGCTATTCCCCATGTTGGAAATACCAAGGATTTCCTGACACCAGAATGTTTATTGAAGGCAGTAGGAGATGAACTAGAGACAAGATAAGACACAGTGTTGCTGTCTTGAAGGTGTTACCTTGCATCGTTCGTGTCATTTTCAAGGGTGATGTACTCATCACATGACATTTCTCCTGGATCTCTAAGCAAGCTTGTCTCCTGGTCTACTTTCACAAATGTCAGACCTATCTTTGAATCTAATTTCTCAAATTCTTCTCCTTTCTTTTAATTTCTCTTCAAGGTAGGGTGACTTCTGTCACCTGCCGCCTATGCGCTGTTAACCGAGCAGTTTAACACTCTTGTCAGGCAAGAAGGGAACAGAAGCAAGGATCTTTGACTCCAGAATTAGGTTCTTCTGCTGTTTAGCTTCACAAAGACTTGTCAGTAATTGTTGTTAAACCCGTATTTACACACTTAGCTAATTAGAATGCAATTTCTATCTGAAAAATCAGATGCATTACATAAAACTGACTATTTTATCTTACACTCTATGAATGGAATGGTATCATTTTCCCCATCCTCTATTCATCTATTTTACAGGTTGGTTATCCATGTTGAGGTACCACTGTTCATACCAGTAATTGTTTTGCAGATCAGGTGGTTCTGGTATGTGTTGCCGTGTTTAAAATTCATTCTGATTTTTGTTTGTTTGGGGTTTTGTTTGTTTGTTTTTAAAGGAAGAATAAAAAATCAGAAGACAGCTGTGAGCAAATTTGGATCTTTTTCAGCCACCTTGGAAAATGGAATCCAGCTGTCGCTGAGCTATTATGGACCTACAGGGAAGACAGCAGGTAAAGTAAGCAAATAGAAGAGGATATTTGAGAACCATAGGGGGATGTTTTTTTTCCCTTCATGCAATTCTTAACCCAATAATTTGTTGGATGCAATTCTTGCCTATCTCAGCAGCTGTTACTACATGGTGGGGAATTTTCAGCAAGGCTCAAGATGAGATTACATTGTTAAGAATACTCTATGATTTCAATTTCAGAATGGAGGGAGGTCTCCATACTTTTTACTTACTATGAAAACAGAGTAGTGCAGGAAGAAATTTAAAATGTTGTTATTAAGTAGCCCAGCAAAATCAGCCGATTAATTTGGGGCAAAGAAAGTATGATGTGCTGGGGAAGATTCCTTGGTTTTCCAAGAAAGAATAATTTTTAAACTTACATAGGTGATTACAAAACTTTTATGTTAGGAGTTGGACTTTAAGTTACAGTTGTGCAGACATAATGAGAGATTTCTCCAAGTCTTTCACTAAACACATTTGCCAACTGGAAGCAATTGCTTCACAAAACCACAGTGGACATAGTGTCTGCTTTCACTAAAAGCTTTTTGTTTCCTTTGCATTTGAAAAGCCACTGAAACCATCATATAGATAAAAGTGAAACCATCTTCTGATCAAAAAAAAAATCTCAGTGTTTTTCAGTTCTTAAAATATAAAACACTTAATCGAATGCATCTTGGTGTGGACTGTGGTAAAACCATTCAACTATATTCTCAGTTATGATTATTCAAATACTTTTTACAAATTAATTACTGAAAAAAGGGCTTTTTAATAGTGAGCCAAGATAGCATTCACAATGTAGTGGACTGTGAAAACTTGTATTTTGGCATAAAAGGAGAGACTTGTCTATGTGACCACCCACGTGTCAGCTCACATGTTCAGGCTTTTTCACATCAACCATAATCATCCACTTGTACATTAGAATAACCTTTGGCACACTGAGCTTTAATTCAGCACTTCTGACTGACATTCTTTGTTTGCAGCTTTTCTAAAATCATTTGCTTATGCCCAGTTCCCCTTGTGAGTGTTTGTATTGTATGTGCTCAGAAATACTGTGGTTTAAGTTATTGTCATAAACCATCCATCCCTGATGTAGAACAGTATGCTATGTAATCCTCAGTGTCTGTCCACTGATTGATTGGACAGAGTGCAAATTACTCATTTTCCCTTGTGTTACTGAGATAATTTTCTGGAACCCCTCTAATTTTTTTTTTTAATTTTTTTTTTTCCTCTTCCAACTTCCTTTTAGGGATGGTAGAATGACAAAAGGCCTCAAACTGTTTGCCAGTTTTATGCATCCTTTTAAATGCTCAGTTAAATGTTAATTATGTTTTGAATTATCATTTGTTTTCTCTAGCATGACCAAAATCTAACTACAGATCACTGTACGGCCAGGCTTTCAAATAAGCTCCTTATCACTTTCCGAAACTGGCAGTGCTTGAGCACCTGTAGCACTTTCACCTGTAGATATTACGGAACATTTGCACTTGTTCTTTATGCCTTGATGAAATTATGAGAGTACAACTCCGAGTGCTAGTAATGTGTATGTGTGTGTAAGAGGAGGGAAATATTCCTTCATTTCATGGTCCTCTGGAATTTCCCATCTCTAATACGATTTTGAAAGACATTTTCCACTCTTTTTCATTGTTGTCCTCAGACACTATGTTCTCATTTTTCAGAGCAGCCAGAACAAAGGTATAGGTGAAATTTCCTTAGAGGTCAAGAACCTGTTACAAATTCTATTGCTAAATTCAGCACTCTGGAAAGTAATAACTCTGAAACTGAGCATGCTCCACTTTGCAGAATGGTTAACTATGATAATTAGCTCCCTCACAATATGTGAGAGCTTGCTTATAGCAACTTTGCAGGATTTACACAGGTATTTATACTCCCCTGACATGATTACATTCACTGCTAATTTTCTTGGGACAGTTGCCTCAGAGTACTTCATTTCATCTATCCTGCTTCTCCGTGGAGTACTAGATCTGACTAAATTTATCAGCTGTTTATTTTCACCACCCACCTGGAAATGGGTACTACTATTTGCTTATTCCGTGACAGTGCTGCCTAATAAATGTGTATCAGAATGAACCTCATGGAGAACTTGAAACTTTTGTATTTTATATGACTAGCCAAGAATTTATGATAGAATCATTTTGGTCGGAAAAGCCCTTTAAGATCATTTTGTCCAACCAATATCTATCTCTACCAGCCCTATCAGTGAAAAAGTTTCTTCTGAAATCCAACCTAAACCTCCCCTGGTGTAACTTGAGGCCATTTCATCTTCTCCCATCGCTTTTTACTAGGGAGAATGAGACACTTGTCAATAGGGAGAAGAGACCAACACCTACCTGGCTCCAACCTCATTTGAGGTAGTTGTAGAAAGCAAGAAGGTATCTCCTCAGCCTTCTTTTCTTCAGGCTAAACAACCCCAGTTCTCTCAGCGTCTTCTCAAAAGACCTGTTCTGCAGATCCTTCACCAGCTTCACTGCCCTTCTCTGGATGTGTTCCAGCACCTCAATGTCTTTCTTGTGGAGAGGGCTCCAAAACTGAACCCAAGACTCAAGGTCTGGCCTCACCAGTGTTTGGGAATTTTCTTATCAAGCCTAGATCACCAGAATCTCTCTGATTTGTGGAGTCAGTCCATGCTAGATCAGCTCACGATAAACCACAGCAACAGTGATAATTTCCTAAACGCTAGACTCAGAATCTAAGTATTCTGGAGTCTTACATCTGGAACTTGTATTTTCTATTTTTGATGACCTGTGGGGAAACTATGGAAAGATTTTCTGAATAGTTTCCTATGTTCTAAATAATAGATTCCCCCATCAAGGTTTATTATTGCTGAAGTAAAACTTAGTGTACAAAATCTTGTTAAAAATAAAATGGAGCCATGTACAATTATGATACCTGGTTGCATTTAAAGTATTGCTTTTCTCTTCCTTAGATGATGAAACCGATCCTATCTTAGGAAAAATTCTGAACATCCCTTCTGTTCATATTCCGACGATAATTCCTTCGGTTACACCTACTTCAGGAAAGAAAGATAAGTCCATCAAACAAAAATCAGGAAAATCTCTGCCATCTGCAAAAGAAAGCCATAGCAAAATGGGCTTTCTACCACCTGAGGACCTGGTAAAGCAAGAAGAAAAGGTGAGAGAATAGGCATTATCCAGTGAACACAGAAAAGAAAGAAACAAAAATTCACATACATAAACTTATGTAGTAGAAACCATATATTCTTCTCAGGGGGCTTTGAGCTGCGCCCTAAAAATATCCTAACATTTTGTGGTGCTTCTAACCATGTATTGTAGTCTTTCTTTTCTTCTCAGATGTACGTATTGGGAACTGTTAATGAAGCTAGCATTTTTGAGTCCAGGATGTAAATCTTCCTTGATCCACATAGTTTTGCCAATTTGGGCCTTACAGTTACACTGGTTACATTATTAATAAGACTGCTCTAGAAATTAAATTTTTTGTTTAACCAAGTAGGAGAACTTTTCTGTGCTTTCCGAAACCTGTATTGGAAAGTGTAGCCAACCAGTAAATCAGTGGAGACAGTTTTTGTAAAAGCTTGCTCGGCAGTTTGATCTTTCCAGCTGATCACAAGCCAGGGACCAGCAACAGGAGGAAGTTACTTTTGCCTGTGTCAGGGAGGCAGGCAATTACTCTGGCTGAGTCAGAGTACAATCATTTTCTTTTCCTGAAAGCCCCACCCCCAAACTATATACAAGACTAGTTTAGATTTATATACAGGTTCTAATTCAATTGGGAATTCTTCAGCAGGATGTTATGGACAAATTTAGAGAGTTAGGAAGTCAGGAAATGGAAAAGGCTAAGCTATAAACACAGCTTCACCCCACTATCAATCAGGCTGAGCAGAGAATTAAGGGAGCAGCAGGCTTTAGTCACAGAGGTGAGATAGGTTTTGGGCAATGATCCCTTGCTGGATTGCTCTGCAGCTTGGCTGCCTGCTGACACTGCAAGTAATATCCAATAGTGTGGATGCATGCAGCAGAAATCCAAGGCAGGTGGGAAAGCTGCCAAAGTCAGAAGTGTCTCGAAACACAACTGCCACAAGGCAGGGATTTGTGGGAGCAACGCTGCCTGAGCAGCGTCAGGGGAGAGCCAAACTGCTCAGGTCTCCCCAGTTTGGAATAGCAGCCAGGAAGTCAGCTGCAGTATGGTCCAAGAGCAGCTGGGTCTGGGTGCCGCCAGCAGCTCTCTCAAAAGGACCTCAGGACTTGCCAAGCCTGCAAATTTGCACAGAGCGGTGCAAAAGTGGGGAGAGGTGTCCAAAGGCAGGGACGGTGCAAAACCCAGAGCCATATAAAAAAAGGTAGGAGCCGACCAAAAGCAATGATGGTCCAAAACGGGAGCTCTGTCAAGGCAGGGGGCTCTAAAGGCAGGGACCATGCACCTTCTGCCTTGCTCTATTTATCCTTTTCTAGACAAAGTGTCCATTTTATACTGGGCGTGAAGACCCAGCCAGCANTGCCGCCAGCAGCTCTCTCAAAAGGACCTCAGGACTTGCCAAGCCTGCAAATTTGCACAGAGCGGTGCAAAAGTGGGGAGAGGTGTCCAAAGGCAGGGACGGTGCAAAACCCAGAGCCATATAAAAAAAGGTAGGAGCCGACCAAAAGCAATGATGGTCCAAAACGGGAGCTCTGTCAAGGCAGGGGGCTCTAAAGGCAGGGACCATGCACCTTCTGCCTTGCTCTATTTATCCTTTTCTAGACAAAGTGTCCATTTTATACTGGGCGTGAAGACCCAGCCAGCAACCAGCCCGATGCCCAGCACAGGCTGCCACAGGGCTCAGCACATGTGTGGGGAAAGGCACCTGCTGCTGTTGCCCCTTCAAACCCACAGGGCGGAGAGGGGGAAGCAATTTTCACACCTTCTCCCCATTCAAACATGCAGAGGGTGGGGAGGGTGGAGGAAGGAATTTGGAGTGCTCCAGAATAGCCTGTAAACTGAAGTACTTCTGTCATGTGGCAGGTCTTTAGAAAGGATGGAAGACATTTCAAAGCCAGATTCTGATTTTCTGTTATGGAATACTTGTCACAGAGTAATACAGGAAGTACAGGACCCTGTACCTCAGAAATGCACAGCGTTTATTATGAACATCTTGTGCACAGCTCTGTGAGAAGCATTTTTTGCTTTGAAATATGTGAGTGGAGGGTGGCCATATCAGTTCAGAAATGGGTCACAGTTCCCCTCTGCAAAATGACTAACCTAGATTATTTCAGGTCATTAGCTAACTTTGGGAACTTATTGTAGGCAACCACAGGAGGTTTGTTTGCCTAGTGGTCTCATGGATCAGCCAGGATGTAAGTTACATGAAAAGTTCTCAAAGAACTATGAGCAGGATGGTTGAAGAGGTGGCAGAAGTTTCCTGTTTCTGATATTTTAACCTCTTTTATTTCTTGACACTGTTCTCTATAACCAGAAGTATCAAAAAAATGAACACAAGTAAAATAAAAAGTAAACTCTGAGAGAAGGACAGAAATGAACCTTAGCAGTGTGGAGAACCAATGTAGTTATCACCTCCTGTTTAGGAAAGGACAGTCTTCTGAAAACAGGTGTAATCAGAATACAAAGTAATGAAGTCCATAAACAGTCTCATGTAACACTAATGTTCAAGAATATAGTGCCTGGGAGAACTCTTTAATGATAGTTAGGATTAAAAAGTCTGTCCCTTTTAACTCAAGTTACAAAAAAGTAGCTTCTCTAGATAAGGTCCTTGCTAAATGTGATTCTTGATCTCCTTCGTACTAAGTTTACGAATATTTGGAGTATGTAGTAGTGCATGATAATTTCTACCCTAGTTGGTTCCATCTTTTATCAAGTATAGCTGAAAGTCATGTAAAAGAACTGCTAACAGAATGTCCCAGTCCTCGCCCTGATCCAAATTTAAGTCCACTTTGCTGTATGTAATACTTACCATATCTGATTATTTTCTGTTACCCTTGTCATTCCTTCCTCTTCTGCTCTACTTTCATAGGCTGTTGAGTGACAAGGAACATGAGTGACACTACATCTGCCATCTTTTCCTCCACTGTTTTGCTTTGTTGGGTTTTGCGGTTTTGAGGTTATTTGTCCTGTTTCTTAAAATTTCTCCATAGCAAATTAACAGCAGCTCATCAAACTGTGGTGGCTTCCAATTCCAGAAGCATTTCATGAAACTCTACTGCAGAACTTGCTACCATTTTCTAGGGTACTGTCCTGAAAAGGTTTACCACTTTCTGGTCTGAAGATCTGAGTATTTCTCTTTCAGAACTATGTCTTGGAAAGCTGGTCTTTCATCAGCTCTGGTTACTTTTGGTGACTTCTCAAAATCACTCCTCCTGTGCCCTCACCAGAGTTCTTATGAGTTATCATCTCAGCTCCCAAGGAAAGGAAGCTTGAATGGAGTTCACAATGACACATCTGAGATGAACTGTTCAGAGGTAGAATAGGCAATATGGAAATAAAGGGTTTATTAGTGCAGGTTTATTAGAAGCAGGAGATAGCTTCTATTACAAAGTGAATGAGAGGAGAGAGTAAAAAGACACATACTGGGAGTTTTAAGAATAACTGTGGAAGAACACAATGTAGCTGTGCTGCTTCTGTGGTACCTCGAGGACAAAAAATAATGCTGTGGCAGCTCTTGTTTAAACATGGTTTCTGTCCATATCACAAAATTTCCTGCTGACCTAATCTCAGCAAGTTTAGCTAGGTATTTAAAGACCATGGGCATGGGAAGTGGTGTAGGGAGTTGCCAAACAGCACTCAGCATAACACACAGTAATTGTTTGGCACAAACAAACCCCTATACAAAGACCCCTACCATTAAAATTCCATCAGGGGGACGTGTAAGTTCCTCCTGTTCTGCCAAACGATTTTCACTATTTGGTTTAGAATGTCTTTAGACAGAGAGTATCCATAATAGTTCATGCTTCACCTGACTATGTGAGTCTGCAGGTGTTTTGGAGGACAGAATTAGAATCCAAAGCGAACTTGTCAAATTCACATGGGTATGGTCTGTAAAGTAGGATGCAATCCAGGAAGAGTAAGTGCTAGATTCAGCAATTACATTTAAATGCACTTTATGTAGAAATATATTGATTAGCAGTTCCATCAATAACAGTTCTACAGAGAAGGGTCTGAGAGTTGCAGTGGATCACAAGCTATACATAGGTCAACAATGCCATCTTGCTGTGAGGAGGGCAAAGACCACACTGAGATGAATAAACAGGAGTGTCCCTGCTAAATGTGGAAAGTCATTTTTCATTCAGGGCTGGTAGGATTTCATTTGAAGTATTGTGAACATTTATGAATACTGCACTGCCAGAAAAACATGATCTCACAGAACCACAGAATGTTAGAGGTTGAAAGGGTCCTTGAAAGATCATCTAGTCCTGCCAGAGCAGGATCACCTATACCAGATCACACAGGAACGCATCCAGGTAGGTTTGGAATATCTCCAGGAGAGGGAGACTCCACAACCCCCCAGGGCAGCCTGTTCCAGTGTTTCGTCACCCTCACAGGGAAAAATTTTTCCTCATATTTACATGGAACTTCCTATGCCTCAGCTTCCACCCATTGCCCTTTTCCTATCATTGGGCATCACCAAGCAGAGCCTGGCTCCATCCTCCTGGCACTGACCCTTTATATATTCATAAATATTAATGAGGTCACCTGTCAGGCTCTCCTTCAAGCAGCACAGACCCAGCTCCCTCAGTCTGTCCTCGTAAGAGAGATGTTCCATTCCCTTCATCATCTTTGTGGCTCAGTGCTGGACTCTCTCAAGCAGTTCTATGTCCCTCTTGAAACAACAGGCGGAGAACTGGACGCAGTACTCCAGATGCAGCCTCACCAGGGCAGAGTAGAGGGGGAGGAGAACCTCTCTCAACCTACTAGGCACACCCTTTCTAATGCACCCCAGAATGGCATTGGCCAACTTCCACCCATTGCCCCTTGTCCTGGGCATCATTGAGAAAAAGCCTGGCTCCATCCTCTCGGCACCAGAAAAGATCAGAAGCCTATAAAACTGATGAGTAGAGAAAGATTAGAAGACTTGGCTTAAATTTGTTTGATCTGGAGTGGGGAGACAGAATTAGCCTTCTGCAAAGTTAAAGGGATAGCACAGCCTCCTGTGCTAGCCCATGTAATCAGAAGTAAAATGATTTTCTGTGAGAGATTCAGACTAACCAATGGGAAAATGTCAGTAAAGGTTAGGTAAGGTAAAGCATTGGAAGGGATTGCCAGGAAACTTCCAGGCCTGGCATTTTAGAATAGGTTTTATTAACAGTTTTCTTTGATGGTATAGATGTACTTGACCTTTTTGTTTTTACCTGTGATGGTTTGGGAG
>VWYK01033404.1:4324-17337 GCA_013399775.1 Semnornis frantzii | reverse complement strand
TGTATATATTTGCTTGTATATTGTGCTGAGCTGTAAATAGAGCTTCATCTCTTAACATCCAGCCGGCTGAGAGTCTAGCCTGGGTCATTTTAAAGTGTGGGGGGGCAGGGAACTCCCAAACCGTCACAGTATATTAATTTAAAAAACTTTGTCTGATATTTTCCTGCCATTTCCTATCGTATTTCTTAATCTACAGAAGGCAATGATTTGCTCTATTTAAGTTTGGGCTTAAGTCCTCAGTGAAAATGAAGCTTTTGTCACCATGAGTAATACACCTTAGAAGTAAAGAAATTAAACATTAAGGGCTTTGTAGCATTAGTCACACAGAAGAGGAGATACTAACAAATAGGCCTCTCTGAAAACAGCCTTCTGCAACTAAACCTTTAATGACAAAGAGTTTCTTTGGAGTTTCTTGCTGAATTATCCACAATATATCTGTGAGCCTTCGGGCTCTGAAGAAAGCAGGCAAAATTTAACAATGAGTAAGAGCAATTCCCCATCCCTGCCTATCCTTTCCACCAAAAAACAGAAGAGACATGAATAAATTACTGTACAAACGAATGTAAATGTAAAGTTAATAGTTCACATGCACAGTACAAAAAGCAGAAATGTATGCAGGTGTCTCCAGCAGCAGACACCTAGGTGGCCAGATTTGACAAGCAGCTAATTGAGCAGTAATTGTTATTAATGTCTTGTCTTTGCTGTCTGCAGCAAGTCTACCTAGGTTTGAAAGCAGTGGTGATTTTTTTGGTTCCTTGAATGGATTCGAAATGCTATTTCCTCCTATGCTGAGGAAAGTGAGCACACTTTAAAAAAAAAATAATTAAGCATTCCCTAATAACAGTTTCTGGTTAATTTGAGTTCATTTCCAAAATGAACAGTGCTAGTGTGGGATTTGTGACCACAGGCATTAACTGTCTTTGTTTTTTCCACCGGCGTGGTGCTGGTTGGGCTGCTTTATTGAAACTTCTGACCCAGTGCAAGGAATTAGTAAGAAAAGTGTAATGTATTTTGAGAGCTGTAAAACTGGTTGAAAGGACCAATGGGCCCTGGGAGAGCTGGTCTGTGATGGTGAGCTGTGGGGTTGCCAGCGGTTGTGTTTCAGGGGAGCTTCTCATGACACAGCAAAGACCAGAGCCTGTCCTGCATTCTCAGATGTCTTTTTTTCTCGTGAGAGCTTTAGCGCTTGTGATGGTTTGGGAGTTCCCCACCCCCCACACTTTAAAATGACCCAGACTAGACCTCAGCCAGAGCTGGAAGTTAAAAGATGAAGCTATATTTACAGCTCAGCACAATATACAAGCAGATATATACACTATAGACAGGAATATTTACAGAAATATACAAGTTTAAGGTAATACAGACACACAACTCCCCTCCCAGAAATCAGAGACCCCAGGAGGGGCTCCCAACCACCCTTCCACCTTCTCCCCACCCCCACACCTTACCCCAAGGTTTGGCTTACTTGCAAGGAGGCTCGGCTGGGGAGGATTAGAAGAAAAAGTGGTTAGTGAAGTTATTCAACAGAGAGGAGAAGCCAGAGCTGCTAGAGAGCCCAAGAAGCTGCGCGCCCGGTGACACAGACTGCCAGCTCGAGAGACTCTCTTATCTTCTTCGTTTTGGGTTCCTTATTCCTAAACATCACAGCAAGCCTATGAGTGAAGTAGGCATCACCACTGTTTTCCTTCACAACCTGTAGTATAATTTTCCTCTATTAAAATATTCCAATTAGCTCAAACCAGCACAGGGCTACTGGAAGGGCATTAGAGGAAGAGCTGAGTTCACAGCTTTCCATAGCAAGAACTTGTTGCTTGCAGAGGACCCCAGGGACAGGCTGGCTCCAGCAGCATCAGGACTGTGGGGTGTGCATCTCACAGATTCCTGTTAAGGAGTCTGTTGCATGCTGAGTTTTAACCACTGTGTTCCCCATGGTAAAGACATTTCTGTCACCTCTCCCCTGTGCTTTATCTAGTGCCTCTGTAGAACTTTTCATCCAGTGGTAGTATTGTTGAAGACTACTTGGGTAGCCTTTTTTGCTCAAAATCAGGGAAGAAAAAAGCAACACCTTTCTGCCTTCCAACTCTGTCAATGCTGGTTTAATATTAGTGAAGTGCTTCAAAGGTTTCTAGGAGGCAGACACATATGCATGTGGAAATTCATATATGCCTAGCGTGACTACATCAACTTTACTTCCATATGAAAACAGTTTGAAAAGGTCTGAATTATTCCCAAATTCTGAGGGATTAAAGTTAGAATGGTCTGTAGCTTATGGTAATGACAGAGCTGGCTGCTGAGAGGAGATTTTGACCTGCCACTCCTCAGAGACTAAAGACATTTGAGGAAGATTTATTTTACTGTTAATCTTTAGGTGTGCACTGGATTAATTTCCCTTTTTTTTTTCCTATGCCAGCTGGGACTCTGCAGTCCTCTGCTGCAGACTAACCCAGCCTTTCCTCCCTCAAACCCTTTAAGGGCTAAGTGAGTAATGAAGAATGTATTTGAAATTATATGTAAAAACAGTGCAGGAATCTAAGGAGAAGGGCCAGATTTAGAGTCTGGTCTTAACTGGGCTTGCTTTTCTGTGCTGGCAACTCTTTAAGAGCACAATCCATCTTATTAAGTGCCATAATTACACCTGTAAATCACATCCAAGTGACCTAGTCTACATCTGCAAATAACTGTAGAATTGAAAAAAAGCAGGAATTGTTTTCAAATCTGGTCCCTGCATCATTTTCAGTTCTTTGGGGGAAAAGAGGAGAAGGAAGAAGAAAAAGAAAGGATTATTCTGAGGCTTAATCCCCAAGTATAAAAGTGAAACCCAAAGTGAGCCTAAATGTCCAATTTCTTTGAAGTCTGAATCTTTTCAATAACTTGGAGAGAAAAAAAAACCACAACAAACAGCAAAATATCCACTCTTGTCTTTCAAACACTGCATTCCTGAACAAACATGAACCATACACTTGGTTGCAGGTTGGAAGTCAAATAAATGTAAGTTGCATTTCTGAAAGCTTCACATATGCATCTAGAATGTGCATTTATGATGAGATTCAAGATTTTATATGTTTTCCCAGTATATCATCCTGGCTTCTATAAGTCATATATGATGCAATATATAAGTTTTTACTTTTTAGGTTATTACTTGACATGACTTTCTGTTTCTTTTGTTTTACTTCCTTTGTTACATGTGGATCTTATCCACATGATAGACATGGGAGAAATTGTTTTGGCTTTCTTTTGCTCTGTGACTCCTAATTATCCAATCCTTGTACTTTTCCATCTGCTGGGGTTTTTTTTGGTGTTTTTTTTTAAATTATTTTTTTATTATTATTTTTTTCCTTTCCTCTCAGTATTTTGGATGAGGAAGACCATTTCTATGAAAATCTGGGTTTTCCCTAGAGCAAAATGGCTCAGATACACTCTTGGCTGCAGATCTGACAAGGAGAGGTTTTGAACCATCAGCAGCTTTTATAAAGCTGATAGTTACCTCTGCAGTAGAGAAATTGCTTTATGCAAGGTGCCCAGGCAGTGCTGGAGTTTAATTCCCAGGAATGACAGCATTTCTCAATGTGCCACATTATCTGGAAGAAGACAACTGCCCCAGCAAGTTGTCCCAGCAGCTGCTGGACTTCCCCAGCACGTCTAAAGCCAGGTGAGGTGACTGCACTGGCATAGCTTACAGCAGAGAAGTTCTTGGTGCTTCTTGTGCTACTTGTGCCCACGTAACTAAAACATAGCAGAAACAGTCTGTATTCCACAGCATCCAGGTGGCTGCACTTCTTGAATAGCTGTTTGCAACTGTAGTCACCTCCCTCCTTCCCAGCTGTGAGGAATTGTTACCTGAAGCCTGTAAGTCTGATTTGGTATTTGCTGAAATCACTGCAATTTTTTTCACTCATCCTAGCTGGCATCCACTCAAGATCCACTCTCTACTAGAAGAGCCTTTTTGATCCCTACTAGCACTCTGGGCTCTTCAAAGGAAGTTGTGGTTCCTGAAATACTAATTTGAAGCCTATGTGTAAAATAATGCTTTCTGAAGAAATGTTTCCCTTTCAGGACCTCACAGATTTTTGTAATAATACCTCTGAACAGGTATTTGCTCTGCCAGGCGGTTCCCCAGGAAGCTGAATGATCTGAGCACTACTTATTCAGAGCAGGAGCAATAAGTGTAACAGGACCCAGTGAAAAGTCTTTCCAAAACATTATTTGGTTTCTCATAATATCCCAGCTTGGAAAGATTCTACTGTTTGGAGTTCAAGTAATTACCCTCACTCCTACAATACCCCTTTCCCCCTACAGCCATCCACCTCCAGCTCCTTGCCAAGTAGTAGTATTTGGGCCAGGTTTATTTTTTCCCTCGCTGCGTTTTAATGCAGGTGGCACAAGAAGATTCCAGCCAGTTGGTCTGGAGTTCAGTGTGAAACTTCTTTCTTTTCTTCTGAAAAGAGGTGGGCATCAAACAGCAGCAATGTGAACCTGTACTCAGCAGTCTGAAGAAGGCACTAACAAAATCCTAACTAATGCTTCTCTCTGATCCATCTCATCTGAAATCCCTGTAAAATCAAAATAGGGACAGGAGATAGAAATAAACATTTATACACATTTCCAGCCCAACTGGACTTCGTTCTACTGTAAGCACTTAACTGCAGCTATTAAAAAACTAATCATGCATTATCAACTGATCCTGCCATAAAGGTTGAATCTGCCCATTTGATTTGAATTTCAATGCTATTGTTTTGCGTGTGTCGAACTACAAAGAGAAGAAAAAGGTTTTGTTATTCTTCTTCATCAACTGATCTAACGCAAGAGGAAAATTGCTGGTAATTATTTTTACAGCAATTAGGTTGGCCCAAACACCCTAAGTGCAAGCACATTCCTTGTTATTTATTGCAGAAAGATCTCAAACCACAGACTGTTTAGAATGCGCAGCATTTTAATTCACCAACTTTGATGGAACTTATTTTAATATAGCTTTGTTTTCTTTATTAAATGACAAGAAAAATTAATTGCAGCAGATTTGGTAGCACTTTAATGTAGTCAGATTGCTGAGTGTATTTCAGTAGCTAACTTTCTTCCCTTGGATAAGGACAACATGGCTGCTCTACAGGTGTTTTCTCAAGCATAGGTTGTGGCTGCTTCCTCCCTGGAGGTGTTCAAGGCCAGGTTGGACGAGGCCTCGAGTGACCCGTACTAGTGGGAGGTGTCCCTGCCTATGGCAGGGGTTTGGAACTAGATGATCCTTGAGGTCCCTTCCAACCTTACCATTCTATGATTCTATGATCCAACCAGTTACAAATCTGTCAAGCCTGAAAATTTATCAGATTTTACATCTGATCATGTTTTGGGCTTTTTTTTCCTCTTGGTTGCATTTATCTGAATCTGCAGGGAGATGTTTGTCTTTTTCTAAATTTGTGTCTGATGTATATTGCTGTATACTACATTTAATAAAGTTTTGAGATTAGACAGATATCTTGTTTTCTAAGGGTGACACTGTGGAACTTGTTCTCTTGCTTTGGATCATCACAGTTTCTGCATTATGTTAGCTTTCCATGCTGCAGTACAAGCCTGTGCTACCCACATTTCTGGTGAGCTGAATGAGCACTACAAACTCACCACCAGATATAGTTGGAGCTATTGAAAAACAGCAGCTTTTATGTAGGAAGCTACTTTTCAGCAAATTACTTTCCCCTGAAGTATTTCCACTTTGGAGTCTGTTTCTGCACTCTTTCCTTCAATGCTCCCCCCGAATGGATGTTCCTCAGAAAAGCAAAAGGGTCGTGAAACTTCACTCAGTACTGCCATTTGGGATTGCTGCTGTGCTGCTTGACAAGAGCTGTCAGTCATCTGCTTCATGTCCACACTCTCCCGCTCCATGGAATGAAGATGCTGAGCATCTTGGACTGTGTGCTCCAGCTGGAGTGCCTGGAGTTTAAAAACAGTAGCACAGGAGCCTGGTGGAACAGAAGGAATGGAATTTCTTAGGGTTTTTTTTTGTTTGTTTGGTTGGTTGGTTTGGGGTTTTTTTGGGGGGAGGTGTGGGGAAGGCTTTGAATATTTTTCCCTTCTAATAATTTTCCATGCAGGTTTCTGATTTTTTTCCCCCAAAGTAATTTCTAACACACATCTGTGTGCGTGTGAACATACATAAGCATGTTCTTCCCTGTCTTTGGTGTCACTGCCACCACTGGGCTTACATAGAAGGCAATGTTGCAAGACATCTCAGTCCCTACTCCTTAGGAAAATTAACCATATTGAATGCAGTCTGGTCTTAAATATATGCATGCAGAGTAGGAAGGAAGGATGATCCAATGTTGTGATGCAGTTTTGGAAGATGAATTCACCACTCACAAACACATGTTAATTTTTCAAAGAGGAAGCTCTGAATTAACGTTTGGATATTGATAGAGAATTAATATTTATCTCCTGTTCATAGCATTTATAGGCTTCTCTGTCTGACAAAACTACAGTTTCTGCAATATCTGAAAGAGAATGGACTCTTCCCAGGGTGTCTTTTTAAATACAGCACTTCCAAATTCATTTAATGCCGTTTGTCACAGCCTAATATTTTTTGGAATAATTCTGTTTCTGACTGGTGATGTTTATCTTCACTAGGACACGCAATTCTACCCCCTTCCAGGGTAACATTTGCACAGAGAGATTTGTTTCAGGATATTCTACTTGACAATAGGTTAAAAAACTAAAACGAACAAACAAACAAACTCCCCCCCCCAAAAAAAAACCAAAACAAAAACAAAAACCAAAAAGCAAAAAACAAAAACCAACAAAAAAACTCCACAGGAAAAAAAACAAAACAAAAAAAAACCAACAAAAAAAAAACCAAACAAAAAAACAAAACAAAAAAAAACCCCCAAACCTTTCACTATTCCTTCTCTGATTATCGATTTGTACTGAAATAGTTTTTATTTGTGACTTGTGCATTTTAGAAAAAAAATAAAAAGGAAATTAATTCCAGAAGCAGTCCTGCCTGGCAATTCATAATCTTCCCATGCACAGCTCCCCCTGACACACCTTTCTCTATCACAGTACTTCTGAGTATGTGTCAGTAACTTTTCCAATTTGTTGGTAGTTTTTTTTTTTTTTTGATGTGCCCCAAGAGAGGATAGGATGAGACAATCATATTTAACCCTCTGTCTAAAACAAAGGCTTTGAACAAAGGTGAAAGACTCATTTGGCTTACTTCATCACCAAGCCTATACAAATTAAACTTCTACATTACTCACAGTGTGACTTGCAATTATGGTGATTAATCATATGTTACTGAGAAAATGGAAGCTAATTTATAACAGGCATTATTAATCTGTTGTGTCATTTCTGATTTCTTAAAGCCCTAATTCAGGGACTGTCCCACTCCCAATGAGATGGTTAATTCTATTTGTCTTCCATCTTATTTGCAATTAATTGTTTTTTTTTTAATGTTGTTTACACAAAATGAACACAGTTCTTAAAGAAAAGGAATGTGTGAACTCGTTTAGATGCATAATGTCTCAACACTGATACTGGAAATAGAGATGTTTTCTGATACTGGAAATAGAGATGTTTTCCAAAGTAATATAAATTACTGGTGAGACACTGGCACAGGTTGCCCAGGGAGGCTGTGGCTGCTCCCTCCCTGGAGATGTTGAAGGCCAGGTTGGACAAGGCCTTGAGTGACCTGTGCTAGTGGGAGATGTCCCTGCCTATGGCAGGGGGTTGGAACTAGATGATCTTTGAGGTCCCTTCCAACCTTACCATTCTGTGATTCTATGAAATATGCAGATGTTAGTTAACCTTTGGTTTGTTACATTGCAGCAATCTGTACATTTAGTTTTCAAAAAGTATATTGACCTTCTACATGGAGCTAGTAATGAAAAGAATGATATAGGAAGCTTTAACTAGTAAAGAGGTTTGTTCATCTGCGAAATGACACACCATGGTACTCTGAATCCTGGGCAACAGGCAAGGCATGCACACTGATCCCCTGAAGATACTTAGGAAATCATGTTAGATGCAGATTTTATGTTGTAAAGAGGTTGTGTTTCCTACCAAGAAAAGTGTTTCCTGTCAGGTCGTTTCACAAGTACCTTTTGATTGTAGCAGCTTGAATCCAAGCAAACATGATTGGCTCTGCATCAGTTTCAACAAACTGATACTGTGCCTTCAGAAAGAGAGCCAGCTAGCACCTTCAGCTAGGAATGGCATGTGAAGAAGCTCTTGCTTTCAGCTGGAACCATTTCTTATGTGTTGTCTCAACCATTCTCTTCTTACTGTTCTTTTCTGCCTTCTCAGTTCAAAGCCCTTTCCTCTGCAAGCACAGAGCCTGTGCCCTGTCCTGGAGCACAGAACAATAAGCTCCCCCAGGACTCTTGGTAAGAACAAGAAGAAAGTCTCTGGAGAAAGACTGCTGCTGATATTTTCTAGCTCTCTTTCATTTCATACTGCAATGCCAAAGTTAAGGATGGGATCAAGGTGTTTACCAGAAATTGAATCTGGGCACCACTTGGGTAGGTAAAAATGTCCATGAAGCAGAGTGGCTTGACAAGTTGTTTTGTTTCAAATTCATCTAAGGCAGTCATAAAGAGTGACTCTATGTAACTTTTCATTACTATATACCTGTATGATTTTAATAAAGTCTACAAATGGATTGCTCTCTCATATAGCATTATTGGCTCTTTAAACTTATGTTGATGAGGAGGTCAAATGTGAATAGCTCATTGTAAGACTGAAGTAAAATATGCCAAGAGTAATGCTTTATGGGGGGATGATTAACATTTTCCTATTCAACCTTGCTGGGAGATTACTGTTACATCTCTTTATTAATGTGCAAGTTCTCTTTTGCAACCAAGTGGTGCAGCCTTTTGTAATTAAGATACTAAAGAGAGGTTTTGTTGTTGTTGTTGTTGTTTAATAAGAAGAATGATAATTTATTGACACTTGGATCACACAATGCCACGAGTGCAATGAAACTGAACAAACTAATTTCATTCCTCCCTGTGCACTCCATGTTAATTAAACTCAACAATCAATATGGGTGCAGCATTGTCATCAATGGCATTAAAAGACTAAGCTGTGGCCAAAGGGCTTGATGACAGTTTCCAAGGATGAGGTGAATGGCTGGGAGGAATTACACAAAAGGCAGAAGCTGGAACTTTTGCTAGTGAGATTTTTGTTCTTTCAATCGAGTACTTTATCACTTCTGTTCTTTGCCTTTCTTATTTCGCCCGGATGACCCCTTTGATAAAATCTGTTTCTGTAATGAAGATCACTTCTGATTTAAAAGTAAACCACTTAAATCACAGCATCAATACTTGTTAGTGTCACATATGATAAGGAACTCTCCTAAATGCATCTAATTTGTGCTTCTTCTGAAGTTAGTTGGCAAAATTCACATTGCTGCTCTTGGAATCAGGATTTTGCTGCAGAACACCCACTATAGACCTCTATAAGACTCCTTGCAGAGTTCAGGGTGGCCTGACTACCTACGTTTCCCAATCATCATCCCAGAAGCCTGCCCAGGAATTTCAGCAGTCACCTTACTTTCCTTCTGCTTTTTGTTAAAATAAAAATACCCAGTTTATCTTCATTTCCATGGATCACAATAACAATCTTTACAAAATAGGAGGGAGACATTTTATGTGAACAATCTGGGCAATTTTATGTGAGTTTTCTTCAGAGTGTTATTTACCTTTTATATTTTTTTATACCTATATATATGCCTTGCACCCCTCTGAGGTATACAGATTACTTCCAATACAGGAGTTGCAGTGTAATGCAAACAAGCAACTATATTCCAGATATTGCCCAAACCTTCTCCAGTAAATTATTTCTCAACTCTCATCCCTTAATTACTTTCTGGGTAACTGCAAGTGGACCTTGCAATTCATTCGCTCAAATTTGGCTTGTGAGGTCAATTGAGGCTTCTTCAGATGAGGATGAAACAAATTCTGACAAGAGGGAGCCCCTCGAGAGTGTTGTTTCCACAATCGTCAGCCTCTGGAGAGAAAAAAAAAAAATCATAGTGATTTCAGCTCCAGTAACTCACCTGATTCTAATTTCATTAGCTAATGGGCAATGTTGGGGTCTCCTCTTTGCCGTTTGAGACCATAATGTGCTGGTTTCCATTTTGTGTCTCTGAGGATCCTGTGGGTATAGATGTCTGCACAAATCTGAGGCGTGGAAGAAGAAAAAGCTGGATAGAAAACATAGATGTCTGCATGGCTCTTTGGGAAGATATCCCTGTGGCTTTTGTGAAGTTACATCAGGGAAAACAGATCCTGCCTGACCAGTTTTTGAGAGTAGATGAAATTACCATATATCCTCCTTAGACTCAAGGCTCAAAATAACACTGTGCTGAGGGAAGCCTTGAGGGAAGCCTGGGGAGACAAAGAGCAGAAGAAGGGGGAAAAACAGAGAGCAGATGGTTTTCTCAGGGAAATGATCAAAAAGATGATGGCAGCCTGTTTCCAAGTGGAGAGGTTGTGCAGCTGGACCAAAACATCTGTTCGGTTTACAGTGGATGAAAATTTAGTCCCTTTTTAGCAAAGGCAGTGAATTAGTAAATGTTTTCTTCAGGGATTGTGTAGTTCATTAGCATGTTTGCAGAAACCGATGTTGTGCAATCTACAGTTTTGAATAAAGGCTGTTAGGACAATTTTGTTTCAGCTTATAAATCATGAGCTGGATCCTCAGATGGAGTAAACATGTATGCATCTATTGAGGTCAATGCAATTAGATTAAACAGGAATGCAGTTGAGGACACAACTTTTTCTTCCCTTCAGACTGAAACGACCCAGACAGACTTCTTCAAGCTGAGTGTTTTCCACACCGATGTCCCTTCCTCTTCCAGGTGGAAATTTTAACACCTTCCTACAGGGTGGAAGAGAAGTGGGTGCTGAATATGACCCTGAGTCAGCAAGATCCTCAGTGCATTAGTAATAAGTGTAATCACAGGACTGAGCTCAAGCAGAAAGAGTGGCATTAACTGCATTAACTGTCACGCAGTCAGAGGACTAATCCCTCCTATTTCATTTGTAGATTCCCCTAGCAATCTATGAATATATTCCACTTATGGACAGAAAGAAGGAAATAGGTAAATTGTTTTTAAAGAAGCTGACCTCTGACACATGCATTTCACTTGCAGCAAAAATAAAGCTTATGGTTTAGTGGCATCCCAAAACGTTGCTGCTTTCTCTTGATATGTGTTGATTGAAAGAGGGGCTACAGCTGGAGGGATTTTAATTGACTAGACAGAGTTGCAACTGATTCACTCAGAGAAGCCATGTTTTCAATGTTTTCTTGAAATGAGGCATGGAACAGAGAAACCTAGAGCTGTGTGATCAGAAAGGTGTTCCTCAAAAATTTGTTGGCATTCGAAATGAAACCATTATCAAAGATGGGACCTCTACAAAATTCCTTCCTCGTGGAAGTTCTCATAAAGCTTGAGGTATTTCACAAATGCTTCACATTTTTTTTCCTTTTGTCAGAACTTTTATACTTGAAAATGCAAGTGATAGGAAAGAGGCTTGAAAATACAATTTATTTCTCTTTTGGTTATTATGTGAATTATAAATCCTGTGTGTGCTGTGAAAAGGAAATGAGGCTGAGTATAATCTTGAAGCCTTATCTCCAGTCCAGCTCATTACATTTGTAGTTGCATTTAAGATGTCTTTTTCTGCATCTGAGGTTATTTCAAAGACTGTTTTTGTTGCCAGTGAGGTACACAGAGAACTTCATTGCTTACATTAAGGGATTATACACACACTAATCAAGGGTTGACTCTGAGAACCAAGTAAATATTTATATGATGTTGCAAAGTGTTATTGTAGCTTTTTACATAGAGATAAAAAATAGCTCCAGAATCCAAATCTACCAGAGATGATTTGTTGTTGCTGTTATATTTTCTAGCTCTGGAGAAGTCCAATGGTCATAAAATACCTCAACAATTACCCTCTACTTAACACAAAAGCGATTTCTTCCTGACCTTTTGGATGCTGACTTAGGTTTTGCAATTGGCTTTATCCACTGTATAGCCCTCAGTGGCCTACTTCCAAGCTGTGAAATAGCACTGAGGTTTGTTTGCTGCTCCATCTTCCCAAATACTGCTGACTGCTAGAATGGCATTGCCCTGAATAAGCTCTGCAGTCCTTAGAGGGGATAAGAAAAGAAATATGGGACGGTCTTGGAGAGGGAAGAAGAGAAGTAGTGTGCTTGTTTTTAATGCAAAAATCCTGTGATTCTGTGAATTATTGGTAGCACAGCTAATTACTGCTAATGATTAGCCCCTTTTTACGAGGAGGCTTGAATTCACTCTACCCACTACTTTGATTGTGTTCCTATTGTGGTGAGGCAAACTGGCAAATCAGTCTTTGCTCTTCACATAGGCTTGCCTCCTTCTGAAGATTTCAAACAAAATTTCCATCTGTTCAGCAAGTACTTCAGGAGGGATTATCTCACTTTAATAAATCACCCACTTTCTACCATCAGTTCTGTACCAAGTGATCATTAATCTCTGCTAAAACTGAAGCTGCTCTAGAATCATAGAATCATAGAATGGTAAGGTTGGAAGGGACCTCAAAGGTCATCCAGTTCCAAACCTCTGCCTATAGTACAGGTCACTCAAGGCCTCATCCAACCTGGCCTTGAACACCTCCAGGGAGGGAGCAGCCACAACCTCCCTGGGCAACCTGTGCCAGTGTCTCACCACCCTCATTGGAAAGAACTTCCTCCTAACATCCAGTCTAAATCTCCCCTCTGCCAGTTTAAACCCATTGCCCCTTGTCCTGTCATTGCAAGACCTTGTAAATAGTCCCTCCCCAGCCTTTCTGTAGGCCCCCTTCAGATACTAGAAGGCTACTCTAAGGTCTCCTTGAAACCTTCTCTTCTCCAGGCCACAGAGCCCCAACTCTCAGCCTGTCCTCATAGGAGAGCTGCTGCAACCCTCTGAGCATCTTCGTGACCTCCTCTGGACCCTCTCCAACACTTCAATGTCCTTCCTGTGCTGGGGGCTCCAGAACTGCACA
>VWYK01033399.1:20762-35553 GCA_013399775.1 Semnornis frantzii | reverse complement strand
ACACTCTAAAAGCCTTTCCTGTTTTGTTCATTATGCAAAGGTATTTTAATGTTGGCAAACAGAATATCTCAAAGGAAATCATATTCTAGGTCTGAAGCAAGTAGGTTTAAACAGTTATGTGCGTGTTTGGAGGAAAGAGTTGTACTATTTGTCATGGTTTGTTTTTTTTTATCTGACTGCAGTGCAAAAATCTTGGAGGAGAGCTATGATATTTAAAGATGAACAAAAATCTTAAATCTAGAAGCACTGAATAAAACTAATCTGTAAAACTTCATGCTTTAAAATTCTATGGACTGCCTTAAGTAGTGACACTTTTTTTCTGAAACTGAAAGTTTTAGTGGGCTCCACGTCATAGGCTGAAAGTTACTGTCAAGTGAACAATAGCACTTACAAGATGGCGTTATATTAAACCCCCAAACATACTTCAGAAGTATCTGAGTCATCCAGTAATACTATTCATTGAATCATTGTTATGTTCTTATCAGAGGGGTGACTAGAATCTTTCTTATTTTTTTGCAGATTGCATAGCAAAAATGGGAGGTACCTGAAAAGTCTAAATTTTACAGCACTTTTTGGCTGTTGCATAGTATTAAGCATAAATCTCTAAAATGTCTCACTACACTGTAGTACTCAGGGTACCCTAAGTGAGGAGACAGTATTGCTTTAAAAATAGAAATAGGGTTGTAGAAGACAAGCAACTTAACATAAATTATCATACCATTTTTTAAAGCCTTAAGGATGCTTAAAAAACCCACATAAAATAATATGATATTAACTTACAGTTGTAAAATTTAGGAAGTTATTTTTTCTGCTAACAGGAACTGAAATCTACTGGCATGTTTTTCAAAGACGTTGTACTAGCTAGGAAAGGAAATCCTTTTTTGCTAAGTGTGCCTTAGGAAATGTGTTCTGATTTAACACAACTACAACAGTGGAGAATATTCAAAGTGTCTGCCTGGCACGTTGACAGAAGCATAACCTCGACAGTACAAAAATTTGAAGAGGATATAACTTTTTTCTGTTAAGATTACCTGTTCCCCCTCAGCTTAAGTGTTCAGGCACAAGTTTAAGATCTGTCTTTAAAATTCTGTTACCAAATTCACATTGATAATTACAGTCGATCTTGAGTAAGAGGTAAATGCAAAAGAACTGAATGTTTTAACAAAAACACCAAAAATCCAACAAAAGCAAAACTTCAATATGAAGAACAAGTTTTTACTGATTGCTTCTGCTATGCCCATTATTTTACTTAAAACTGTCCTCATTCTTCTTGCTCTGCATGTCTTTAAACTTGCAGCCTGGAAACTGTTTTCTGGTTTGTGGAACAGTTGACTAGGTCAAATAATTAGACCAAAAAAGTTTTCAAAAAATAAAAACACTCATAAAACACATAATTTTCTCTCTCTCTGTTTAGCACTTGGTCAGTGAATGGTTAAGTGAAAAGAGTGATAAAACAGGGAAGCCTACAGACAGTCTATCAGAAAGGCCTCTACGTATAACTACCGACCCTGAAGTTCTGGCTACTCAGCTGAATTCTTTACCAGGTCTCACTTACAGTCCACATGTATATTCAACCCCAAAGCACTATATTCGTTTCACTTCACCATTCCTTTCAGAAAAGAGGAGGAAAAAAGAACCTGTGGAAAACGTGACTGGATCTTGTAAGAAGGTAATGCCTTCCCTTTCTTGTGGCTCCCCATCTGATATTAGATAAAAATAAGTCTTTGTTTGCGGCACAAATTCAGGCAGTAAAAACTTTGGTGGCAAATCAGTTCTGTCATGTGTGATGCAGTTTGAAATGTCTCTTGTTAAACTGTTCAAAGTCACTGATATATACTTGTTTTGACAGCGTTGGTTGAAGCAGGCCTTGGAAGAAGAAAATTCAACAGTGATTGATAGATTTAATTCACCTTCACAAGAGAGATCCAGAAGTCCAGCTATCAATGGTGAAAATAAAAGCCCCCTAATACTGAATGACAGCTGTTCCTTAACAGGTGAAGCTTACTGAATGTAGTACATAAGACCTGTGTCAAAGTAGTTAGATGTGTTTTGAAGTGAAGTTAATGAAAACGCCAGAGATATTTGTACTGTTTCCTTGTTAAAGAGGCGAAAAAATCCCCACCACTATGCAACTAAACATTTCTTTCAAGGAAAACATGTCTCATTGATAGTAGATGGCTGTCTCATGCTCACAGAAGTCAACAAAAGACTGATGTTTCTCACTGAGAGCTTGACAGCGTTAGATTATTAGTTCCTTTTCTCTGTTCTTCATATTCAGAAATTGTTTTCAATTCAGTGAGCCTGTATTGCACACAGTTGAAAAACTGTAATTTTTTAGGCATAACACAAAATGGGAACGTGCTAAAGACTAAACATGCTTCTCTAAGGATATGGAGCGTATCGCGGGATTCTTATGTACAGTCCTCAACTTGTATTTAGGACTGTTCAGCTAAAACGTGGAATTCCATGTAGAGGTTGACTTAACCTGTTCTGGAGACAGAGATAGCTCTTGCCATCATCCTAGCAAACAGATTCCAGCTACTGATTTATCCGTAGGCTGTTAAAAAGTTTATTTTTCAGGAAGCTTTTGTAGATTGTTAAAAGTTCATCTTTCAGGAAGCCTGCCCTTAAGAAATTTTTGTAATCTTGCAGTTCATAAATTCATTAAATCAAGTGTGTAAACAACTGTACATGATAAACTGTATCTAGAGGTCTTCTAGCTTTTTTTTTTTTCAAATTCTAACACACAGATCTAACCACACCATTAAAGAAACGAAGACTATATCAGCTGTTGGAGTCTGCATTCTCAGAAACATCCACGCCTACTCCTTCTCCATATGCCACACCAACTCATGCCGATGTCACTGCCTCTGAGCCATCATCATTTGCTACTCCTCCAAGGGTAAAAACAGAAGATGAAGGTTGCAGAAATGGTTACAAACCTATCTATTCGCCAGTTACTCCTGTAACTCCATGTATACATGGAAATGCCATGCACTTTGAGGTGAGATTTTTTTCAAGAGTTTCAGTGTTCAGATGCTCTAATGTCAATTGGTATTTGTCCTCCTGCTAGAGAGGAATGTTTTACAATTCTCTAAGCTAAAAAGGAAACTGATTTGCAATTTCTTCTTCATTATTTAGAATATTTCCTCACCTGACAGTTCCCCGGAAATAAAAAGGCGAGCTTACAGTCAAGAGGTAAGGATATTTTTCAAAAAGGGCAAATGGTATCGATTTCACCTCTGTGGCTGCTTGGGCTTGCTAAATGCTTTTCACCAGCTATTGCAGATTTCCTGGAATACAGAGGGTAACTTCCTTATAGGTTTTATTTGCTTATTACTGTGTATTTCCACTTTACCTATTTAATTTTTTGTTTTAAATTGGTTTATCTCTTCTCGTTCTATCACTTAAAATCCTGATGGCTTTCACGGAAAGGGGTAACTACTGTAATTGAAAGAACAGAAAAGCACTTGTGCTTTTCAGGCTGTGGCTGGATCTAAATTAGCATGTCTTCTTGTTGTCAGCATCTCATAACTGGTTTTCCTAAGCCTAATTACATTTGGAGTGAAAGCGCGGAACAGAAAGTTGTACCTGGTGGGTGTGTTTGGCAACATCAGCTGCCGTGGGCCTGTTCCGCTAGTGGCCGCTAGGGGGCAGCGCGGCACCGGGACGCAGGCGCTTCCTGCGGGAGCTGCGCACTTTGTGCACCTGTGCTACGGCACCAAAACTGAACGGGTGCGAGTCAGCCTCGGGAAGAAGATTTAGCGGGTCATGCACAGGGGGACCTTAGCTTCCTGTGAGTGGTGTAAACAAATGATCCAAATACTCTCTCCTGGGAGATATGCATACATTTGTTTTGGTGTTTTTTTTGTTTGTTTTTTTTTTATAAAGTCTTAACAATTTCAGTTGACATCTATGACTATATGAAAAACTCTGTATATGTCAACATTTAAGTGCAGTGGTTTATAAGTGATTGTTAAAATTCTCAATATTCTCTAAATTTAGCTTAGAGAAGAGTCCGAGGAGTGAGCTCACTAATGTTTATAAAGATGCGAAGGGGCAGTGTTGGGGAGACAGAGCCAGGTTCCTTTCAGTGATGTCCAATAATAGGACGAGGGACAGTGGCTGCAAGCTGGAACAGAAGAGGTTCCATGGGAACAGAAAGAAAAACTTTTTACTGTGAGGGTGCCAGAGCCCTAGAGGAGACTGCCCAGAGAGGTTTTGCAGTCTCCTTCTGGAGACATTCCAAACCCACCTGGATGTGTTCCTGTGTGACATCCTCTAGGTAGTAGTGCTATGGAGTGGGATTTGACTAGACAATTTTCTGAGGTCTCTTCCAACCCCTAACATTCTGTGATTCTGTAACTTGAGTAGTTAGGAACTTGGAATTTGTAGGATAAATAATTTTGAAAGGGTTCATGATAGCCTTAAAATATGTTGGTTTAGAAAAGCTACTTCCAGACATACATATTTGCTGGGTTTTACAGTTTAAAGAAGTTTCTGTAGTTTAAGAAATGTATTTTTGTGGTTCTGCAGACTACTGGTTTTAATACTGTCTCCAAATTTGGTGTCTTAGAAAAGCTTTACTGCTTTCCCCCTCCTCCTTGAAATAAATGTTTTTAGAATGAGGATGCCTTTTATGTTGACTTGAAACCAAGGGCTTTGTAACATCCTGGCCAGAGGCTTGCTTTTTCCCCCCCTTTTTTCTGCTGGTCATAACTAAGACCTGGCATTTAAAGCTTATTTTGACTTTGTGTGTTTTATCAGAATTATTTTACCTAATACATAGCACTAGCTGAAATAAGTGGTTGTAGAGCAGTTTCTCAAGGAGAGATAGATTCATGCTACTGGAATGCCTATAATGACAGTTGGAAGGTACAAGTGAACATCAGAATAGTTGCAGTTGTGTTGGCAGTGTGGAAAAAGAGTTGAGATGTCTTTTCTTCATACAGGGGTATGACAGAGGATCGATTCAAGCACTGAATTCGTTCAGAAATTCCAACATGACAGAAATGGGCCTGCAAGAAATAAAGACAATTGGATATTCCAGTCCAAGGAATAGGACTGATGTTACACGGCAGTGCACTGGAGAAATGGAATCTGTGTCAGACCTCCAGCTGGGACTCGAAGTAATTGAGCAAAGTGCACTGCATAAAAACCTGGAAGCCCCGCCACACGATAGGACTGATTCAAACAGCCAATTAGAAACTGCTCATTGTGGGCGAGGCACAATTTATTCTTCCTGGGTAAAAAGTCCCGAGAGGACAGGTGTAAATTTCTCAATGAATTCTAATTTAAGGGACTTGACACCTTCACATCAGTTGGAGGTAGGAGGTGGATTCAGAATAAGCGACTCAAAGTGCCTGATTCAAGACGATGCTAGAGGCATGTTCATGGAAGCATCTGTTTTTTGTACTTCAGAAGATGGAATTGCATCTGGCTTTGGAAGGACTATCAACGACAACTTGATGGATGGAAACTGCACACCCCAGAATCCTCCGCAGAAGAAAAAGGTTGTAATTTTTACAATCATTTGGTCTATCTTACAGAGATACCATTAATAGATGATATAACAGAAAGAACTGTGATACAGTAAAAATCAGCTGATGGCTCACCTGTAGTAGATAGTACTCAGGGGAAATAATGAAGATCAAAGAGTACAGCTGCATATGCCTTTTAGAATGCACCATCTATTACTCAGAAGAAAAACTAATTTTCGTGAGTCTTAAATGAATTGCTTAATAAATAATTTCAGGTTTGAAATTGGTTGCTTATACCAGCAAGTATTAAAATACTCTCTTAACACAGAATATATACTAGCTGCATAGAGATCATGTACTCTGAATATTTCTTAGTGCAATGTCTTGAAGAAATTCATACCATGTCTGGGGTATAAAAACTTGAAAACTCTGCATTTCATATATACACTTGAGGTATCTTGGTTTCACAGGAATCCTTAGTTCTAAGAAATCCTTTTCTTGGCTTAGTGTGTTGGTTTTTTTTTCTTTGCCTTTTTTTTCTAAAATACTGTGTTTGAAAAAAAGAAGCACAATCTAAATTTGCTTACCCTCATGAAACAATTCTTATTGATAAGTTGTGGTCATGGTCAGCTCAACCCAGAACTGGAAGTTACTTTAACTGGATGTGACTGCATTTGATTGTTAGGTTGGCCTTCTCTTGCTCCTTGCAGAAAGGATGACAAATGTGGAAGGTGGTAGCCTCTAGTAGCACAGCTTGCCAGTTCAGTTTTTAATGGAAAGGTGTGATTTATTTCCTTTGTGGAAGTAATGACAGGGGAGGGGGATGGGCACGGCCATATTCTGTCTGCATTATGCATACACAATGCAAGCTTTGAGCTTATGGTCCCATTGCACTTTCTGTACATGCTGCCTCCTCTGTGCCTTGGTGGTACCCTGATAGGGAACACTTAGGATTTTTCTTTCAGAAGTTCTCCATCAGAATGGCATTTTTGTTTACTTTGCTTCAAACTGCGACATGGTTCAAAAGCAAGATGGTAGGAGTTCAGTTCTTACCTGGTCCTGACCCTGTCAGCCATATAAATCCTGCTATTCTGGCAAAGCCAAAGAATTGCGAGAAACCAAAATCTCTGTAGTTTTACATTCTCTGTCTAAAAGCTAATGTATTTTCAAATCCTAGCAACAGAGTTTTAGTAACACTATCCCCCTTTCTCTTGCTGACAAGGATTCTTTCAGGTTCTTACTGCCCAAGGGCTTATGCTACTGTAGTGTCCAAATGAAGAAAAGATGTGGCTTCCCTCCAACACCTTGTGCTCCTCAGGTTTCCTGTCTCCAAGTCTCAATGAAACGTTTTTATCTGTACCCTTGAAGTAATGGAGTTTAGGCCCTTCCAAGGCACATTAAAGAAATGCAGGTTTTCACCATTTCAAAAAAGTGGGGGAAGTCTCACCTAAGGAATTTTGTAGGAGAACAATAAAAGCCTTTCCCAGGATCACATAAGACACAGTTACTGTAGAGGAGGTTTCTCGGCATTTTGGTGGGCATTTGTTCCTCCCTTTTCTCTCACCGTTGTACAAGTTTATGCCATTTCAGTATGGTCCTGTATATCTGAGTCACACCATGTAGATTTCATCCATTCTTAACTTCTAAGTTTGCTTTAAACAATATTCTTCAAGAGAGCCCATTCATGTGATCACAGAATCACAGAACTTTAGAGGTTAGAAGGTACCTCCCAGAGATCATCCAGTCCAACCCCCTGCCAACGCAGGATCACTTAGGGTAGTTCACACAGGAACATATCCAGGAGGGTTTTGAAAGTCTTCAGAGAAGGAGACTCCACAACCTCTCTGGGCAGCCTGTAGCAGTGCTCCATCACACTCACTGTAAAGAAGTTTCTCCTCATGTTAAGGCAAAACCTTCGATATTCCCATTTGCAGCCATCATTCCTTGTCTTACTGCTGACAAGTGAAAAGAGATTGGCACCATCCACTTGACAGCCAGAGCCCAGATCATAGAATGTCAGGGGCTGGAAGTGACCTTGAAAGATCATTTCTTCCAACCTCCCTGTCAGAGCAGGATCACCTATATCAGACCACACAGGACTGTGTCCATGTCTAAATATTAGAAATCGTTAGAAAGCAAGATCAGTTCTTGACCTAAATTTTATGAGAAAATCAAATACTTATAACTATTCTTACTCTGGCATACGTAAATGAGTCTTTAATGGATAGATTTGTTGGAAAGCAAACAACCAACTCTAGGACCACAAACAAAGCAAGCTGCCTTTGTTCTCAGTATAAGCAGTAATCCTTTTCTACACTGACAGAAAAAACAGTCCACTTAAATGTGACAATTTTTTTCCTTACTGTACTTAGGTTCTGGATGCTTTATGCTTCAGAGTAGAATGTTGATAATTGCAAGGGGAAAATCAGACGTTCAGTAATGACACTAGATCAGAGGAAATGACATTTAATAAGATAGGTATGAAAGTCAGTATTTCAGCTTTCTGCTTCAAATCCTGAGGATACATAGTGAAAATATCTTGAAAACTAATTTTTCTCACTGAAAGTTATTTCAAAAATACTTAAACTGTTTTCTGTGGAAGTTTCTGTGTAGTTATTTTATATACATACTTGAGAAACCAATTTTTCCCTCTGAGTCTCACTGGTTTTGGTAATAAAATTTACTTGGAATTTAAGTTAATCATCTCTTTTAGATTGCATTGCAGTCATGACAAAAATCAGAATAGGAAATCAGAGGAAAAGAATGGAAGTGTAAGTCACAAATGCTATTATGTTAGGAGAGATGTATGAAGAGCTCAGAGAATACATTAGTATGTGGAGTAGAGGAAAGGAGAAGGATGATGAGGGAATCACTTCCTGCTCTCAACCTGAGATCTCTTAAAAACAGCTTTGCTTTTACCATTGTACTCTTACTAAATGCTGTAGTCTCGGGACAAACTGTGAAGTCCCTTGCAGCTTCAACCAACAGTACAACTTCAGCAACAAACTTTTTGCTAACCTCCATCATCCTTACTTCTCTTGGCAGCAGCTTTTTTCCTATGCATTATCTTTACAGGCATCAGTACTCTGTGAATTCACTGGAGATCTAGTGTTTTCCATTAATCTATCCCTGTTTTCTTTTAGAGTCAAGCAAATGGCATGTCTTACTGACAGATTGTTTGCTTTCTCACAGTTTCAATTCAGCATTCAGAGTTTCAGTTCAATGTAAACTTGCCTTTTAATATTCCTTTTGTCGTGTTTGTTTTTTCTCTCCTTAGGTATCCTTGTTAGAATACCGTAAGAGACAACGAGAAGCTAGAAAAAGCGGCTCCAAGACAGAAAACTTCCCCCTGGTTACTGTATCTCCTCAGGCTGCTAGTGGAGGAAATATAAGTAGTAACAATAATGCTAGCGATGGCTGTAACAACAGTGGTGAAAATGGGGAGCAAACTGATAATGCTGCAAGCCTCCCTTTACCACTGCCTGTTTATAATGCACCTCCGGAAGATGTTGGCAACAGCTGTGCAGTTAAGGAATCTTCCAGTGAGAAGAATGAACCAGAAGTTCAATGGTGAGTCACAAAGCTATAGAATTGAAGTGCTGAAAAATGAATTCTAATTTGATACAGGCGCTGTTGCACATTACTGCTTGGAAGCTTTTCTTCCGGATTAGTCACAAGTTGCTTTGCCTCTTTCCTCAGAAACATACCAGGTATCTCAAACAGTAGAGTGTATGTAAAATTATCTCTCTAAGATTCTAGTTAACTCATTTTCATTCTGCTTTCCTTCTCTGTTTTCTAAGAGAAAAAAAAGATAGTGCAAGACAAGTTGCAGTAAGTAAAGTGCACTTGTAAATGTGTAGACAATGGCATCAGTGAGTAGGCATGTGCCTGCCACCACTGTGCTGGCCGGGGTGGGCTGTGTGTGCTTGCTGAGGGAAGTGTGTGGAGAGGAAGAGCACTTGGATAGAGAGGATACTGTAATGGCTGCTAGAGACTTTTGAGTCTTGATTCTCAGCGTGGCCTTGTCTCTGCACTCAGATACTCTTTGTGTCTGTAGACTGAAAAGAAACGTTTTTTCATCTTAAAGGACAAAACCTTTCTCAAAGTACTGTGGGAAAGAAGAAACAGGAGAATAATCTGTATTGATTAGCAAAAGCTGCTGGAAGACTGTAGGTAGTCTGTTTTCCAGAGATATGGCTGGAGAGTGTTCATGGTGTTTCCTGTTGCTTAAGTGCAGCGTGCAGGGCTGCGTGCAGTCTGCCTAATGATTCCTTCTGCTCAGGTAAAGAGCATGTGGTGATACTTGCATCATTGCTTATTTAATGGTCTCCCTGTGTGCAGACCATATGCTCTGCTGGATGCTGTGCCAGGTAACTCCAATAAGCAGAAGTCCTGTGGAGAGATGCAGTGTGAGGGTTGGATGAAATAGAATGACTTTGAGTCTGTGTAAATCTTGCACATTTTCCTTAACGCATTTTGGTAGCCTTAAGATATATTGTCAGCTCTGGTGAAGCGATCTCCAAAATGTTACTTGGCACAAAATAAATCCTGCAGATGTTCCTTATGCTGTAGTGAAGACCTAACAGTGTTGGGAATGAACATGGGCTGAGGAGTTGAATGTCCTTCTATTCATATGCTCCAGCTATTTCAAAATAGGAGGAGTTTGTAGAACCTACTGAAGGGAGCCTTCAAAGTTTCACTGAAAAAAAGGGGCTCTGGAGAAACTACATTCTAAGCAAAGAATGTTGAAACAGGTTAAAGGGAGAAGAATTTACCAGTAAATTTTTGTACTAATTTTGCAGACAGCATAAGTTATTTTAGTACAACAGTATTGCAGAGTAATGCTGTACCTGCTTGCCTGAATGAACTTTTTTTTTGTGCAGCACTGTCTTTTCTTGATGAGGTTGTGGTTGTCAGATGTAGTTGAGTATTCGAGAGAAGAGATGACCGCCATTTTATCCCCACTGTCTGGCAGGTCGAATGTAGAAACTTTAAAAGGAGAAAGATTTGTAGTTGTGCAGTGTTTACAATTATGGATCCACTATTACAGAGCAGAATCTTAGGAAGATTTCCAGCTTTTGGAAGAAGACAGTTTTCTGCAAATAGGAATGTGAAGCAGTACCTGTAACTTTTTCAGAGCAGTTTTAAATACTGCTCTTCCAACAAAAACCTAGAACAAACCCAAACAACAACAACCAAACCCCACATACACAGATGGTATTTCCACGTTAAGAAGAGTTGTCAGTTCTTGTAATATAAATATACCAATTTCCTGCAAGCTCATTAAAGTGGGAGAAATCAATACAAAATACTTAGATCACATTCCTTATGTACAAGCAATTATTTGGCTCATACATACAGTCAACACCATACACTGACATAGTATTTTTCCATGTACAGTGTCCTATATCAGCTCTCTGGAAGTACATTCTCTTAAACTGAAAATGTCCTGCTCTCTTCCAGGACTGCATCAACCTCTGTGGAACAAGTGAGAGAACGAAGTTACCAGAGAGCTTTACTTCTCAGTGATCACAGGAAAGACAAGGACAGTGGTGAGTTGATTTATCATGTTGAAGGTAGATCAATCACACCAGTCTCCTCCCATGGTAATCTGAAATCGTTCTAATAATATGTTTGGGTCTGCTTCATCTGTAGGGGGAGAGTCACCTTGTAGCCCATGCTCACCGTCTCATGTTCAGTCTCCACCTTCATCTCATTCAAATCTCATTTCCCAGTTGCAGCTTAAGGTCCCTTCTTTCACTGAATTTATGGAAGGTCAGTAAGCAGATGACCTTGTATGACAGTTGACATATTGAATAGTGTCTTTAAAAGAGCTGTTAAAATTGTTTTAAGTCAACTTAGCAAAGACCGCTAAGCACAGGACCAGATTTCCCCACTTCTTACTATTATCTCTGCTTTATTTCTGTAGAGCCTGATACTGAAAATCCAGAGCCTACTTCTGAATGTCTGTCCCCAGATACTTCACAAAGGACGTGTAAAAGCCCGTCAAAAGCAAGCAAGGTAATGGACAGGGTATGCAGGCACATGTGTGGTGTAGAAAGTCCATATGAATATGTACACACATCCGATTTACCTTACAAAACGTTCGTCTGTCTGTGCCATAATTTCACACAGGTAGACACGTATAGATATGTCTGTTGGTCCATGCACACAAAAAAAAATGATTTATATCCTGTTCTTTCAGTAGCTGAACATACATTTAGGAGGCACAGAAGAGGCGTGTCTTATGTGTCACTGCAGTTCTGCAGGCTGAGAACTGAGAGTCATAATGTGATTTACATAACTCGTACCTTAGCAGGAGTGTCCTCTTTTCTTGTCAGGGTTTGGCACTGATGAGAGAGATGCTGAGCAGCTGCCTGTACAGTATTAAATGAAGTAATTCAGGTTGCATTGTTCAGTCTGTCTGCTTGCACGGTGCCACTTTAAAATGTTGAATCAGTCTGAAAACGGCATTACTTTTGTCAAGTGGTCTTGCCTGTAATGATTTTTGGTCTGACTGAGAAATCATCGAATCAGCCAGGTTGGAAGAGACCTCCAAGATCATCCAGTCCAACCTATCACCCAGCCCTATCCAGTCAACTATACCATGGCACTAAGTGCCCCATCCAGTCTGTTCTTGAACCCCTCCAGGGACGGCCACTCCACCCCCTCCCTGCGCAGCCCATTCCAATGCCAATCACTCTCTGAAGAACCTCCTCCTAACATCCAGCCTATACTTTCCCCCCTCTGCCCCACACAACTTGAGACTGTGTCCCCTTGTTCTGTTTGTTGCTGGTTGCCTGGGAGATCAGTCCTCCTCACCTGGCTACAGCATCCTTTCAGTAGTTGTAGACAGCAATGAGGTCACTCCTGAGCCTCCTCTTTTCCAGGCTAAGCAATCCCAGCTCCCTTAGCCTCTCATAGGGATTGCGTTCCAGGCCCCTCACCAGGTTCATTGCCCTTCTCTGGACCCGTTCCAGTACCTCAACATCCCTCTTGAATTGAGGGCCCCAGAACTAGACACAGGACTCAAGGTGTGGCCTGACCAGTGCTGAGTACAGGTGAAGAATAACCTCCCTTGTCCTACTGGCCACTGTTCTGATACAGGCCAGGATGCCATTGCCTCTCCTGGCCACCTGGGCGCAGGACATGAACAGTAACAGGTTCTTCTTTTGACCTGACAGGTCCTATTTCTGTTAGTAGTTCAAAATAGACTTTCTGGCCTTTTTTTGAAGGTTGAGACACACTTGTTAAAACTAGTGGTTTGTTCAGTTTAAGCTTTCTATTGTTGCTGTTTTTCTTACACCAAATATGCATCCTGTGTTCTCATTCTAACATACACGTAGTTGAATGCTTTGCTCTGACTTTCTTTTCCTTCCAGCCCTCTTCACCGAGTCCTGGAGTTTCAACACAGTCCCTTGGGAAAACTCCCACAAAACCAGATTCGCACTGGGAAGCTGCAGCTAACGCACCTGAGGCCGAATGTGTGAACCATCCAAAATCTGAGCTGCAACAAAAACAGCCAACAAACAGCGTCCAAGCACTTTCAAAAAATCATCCATCGCAGCCACATCTGCGCAGCTCTGCTGAGCAACTTACACATGCACAGAAGCTGCCTTCTGCACCTTTGAAGCTGCATTGCCCCCCTTCACCACATGTGGAGAATCCTCCCAAGTCGTCCACCCCTCACGCGCCTGTGCAGCATGGATACCTTTCACCAAAGCCTCACTCGCAGCAGTTGGGATCTCCATATAGACCACATCATCCTCAGTCACCTCAAGTTGGAACACCCCAGAGGGAAACACACCGGAACTTCTATCCAGCAGCGCCAAGCCTTCAGCCAAGTAATCAGCCGCAGGCTAGCGGACCCCTGTTCACTCAGCCAACTTCAGGACAATCTTCGGCTTCCTACAGCCAGTTTAACCAACAAAATTTGAACAGCAATGCACCACCTCCCCCGCCCCCCCCACCCCCTTCTTCTACTTACTATCAAAGCCAGCAACCCTCTGGAAACTTTCAGAGTTACAGTCAGTTGAAGGGCAGCATACCCCAACAGACTGTGTTTTCATCTGGACCAAACCAAGCACTTCCTAGCACTGCGGGTCAGCAAACAGTGCCGGGACACCACGTAACTGCAGGGCATTTTTTGCCATCTCAGAACCCTAGTATTCATCACCAGGCATCAGCATCTGCTGCTCCTCCTCCTCCACCACCACCACCTGCTCCAGGACCTCACCTTGTACAGCAGCAAAGTACTCATCAGCAGCACTCTGTAGCACATGTTGTTGGTCCAGTTCACGCTGTGGCAGTAGCTCCTGGATCACACATTCATTCTCAAGCTGCTGGTCACCATTTGCCACCGCCACCTCCACCACCAGGTCCTCTCCCCCACCACCAACCACCCCATCCTTCAACTGGACACCAAGGTTTGCAAGCACAACACCAGCATGTTGTAAACTCTGCACCTCCCCCACCTCCACCCCCACCTTCCAATGTTACTGGCTCGGGGCATCACCCAGCATCAGCACAAGCGTTACACCACCCATCTCATCAAGCGCCCCCCCATTTTCCTTCAAATGCTCACACAAGCGTTTCCTCCTATTCCTCACAAGCCCCACATCACACAACACTAGGACCTGGACCTCAACATCAGCCTGCTGGAACAGGACCTCATTGTCCACTCCCCGGTCAGGGTCCTCACATCCAACCTCAAGGACCAAACAGTATCACAACACCCACTGCTTCAGGGTTCTGCCCTCACCCTAGCTCTGTCACCTTGCCCCACGGAGTGCAGGGGCCACAGCAGGCCTCACCAGTGCCCGGACAGATCCCTATTCACAGAGCACAGGTGCCACCCACTTTTCAGAACAATTACCATGGTTCAGGGTGGCATTAAAACTGACCCTTCTAATACTAAACATTTTTAAAATGTTGTGTAATATAAACTGTGTATATTTCATATGTACCTGTTGAAGGTACTTTTTAAAGCTTGTACATGATACTTTGTATAAAAGCAGAAACCAGTGCTCTTTCATTGTATTCCTTCCCTTTTTTTTTTTTTTTTGCTTTTTAAAATTCCTGAAAATGTGCTGTTAAGCCAGTATTAGGTATTTCTTTTTACTTTGTAAGTGAACATTCCAGCTGTGTTGTTTTTGGTTTGGTTTTTTTTTTTTTTCTGGCAGTAGGTTTGATGCTGCAAAACCTTTAAAATTTAATCGTTGCAGTTAAATTCATTTAGTGAATGTTTTCTATATTACTTTTATACACATGTAATTAAATAAGTATGCAGGCTAAGTGATGGAACTAATTTT